>JAODAL010015935.1:0-82220 GCA_025379985.1 Phyllomedusa bahiana | reverse complement strand
TGTCCCGGGGTTCCCCTGCTAAAACAGGTCCCACAGGGAGCAGCGGTCTAACATGTAACACCATAGTCCAATTTTAAAGATTGCAAAGAGGGACAATCGGGCCAGCCTCAAACCCACCCCCAAAAATATGACATCACCAAGACACCCTCTCCCAACCCCCCACACAGCTCCCAACTTTTTAGACAGCAAAAAGGGACACTTTTTCGGGATTGCTTTTACCCAAAATGATGAGTTTAAAAGTTTTTTATTAATTACAGTGAGGAAGCAATCAGAACTTTTTACAGCAAGTTATTCGTTTTATGCAAATTTTTTCTTAATAAAAAAAGAGGCATTTAACAGCAAAGGGGAAAAGGGTTAAAAATGGATGCCCCCCAAAATGGGGCCCAGTTGGGAGGTATGTGTACACTGTTGCACCAAAAGTTATGAAGTAAAAGGAAGGGCCAAGAAAAGCAAAAAAAGGACAGGGATCGGGGAACAGCAATCAGGTCCCCAGCAATCATACATTTATCACCTAAATGTCTTTCACAACCCCTTTAATTTTAAGGTGGCCCTATAGCAATTGCAATGCCTGGTAGTTATGCTTGAGGATGCATGGCTATTATAGGCGTAACTACTTTAAAGCCCTACATAAACTACAAAGATGCATATGTTTAAAAGAAAAACCTGTCACATAGTTTTCCCCCCCCCTGCTGAGGACAAAAAACAGTGCAGCCTGCTGTTTCCAGGCTTGTCCCCTTTTTCTGTAAGATGCGGTTTTTTCTTTGTGTTTAGTGTCAAATCTGCATTTTTCGCAGGAGATATTCGAAGGTCCTTCAGAGTGTCAGTTTTTTTTAAAACCCCGGCCAATCGGAGGCTAGCCCCCCCACCTCAATGAAAACCTATTATTTTAAATAGGTAGAAACATTGAATAACTGTCAGGGGGCGGAGACCCTTTGGGGGGGGGAGTAACCCCTGCTATAAAAAAGATTTAAGAGGTAAATGCTCAAAACTGCTGCATTTAAGAATAAGGGGCAAGGCTGGAACCAGGTTGACACTACTTGGGCTCTCAAAAAGGGGGGGCACAACCTAGTGACATTTCCCCCCTTAAATATGATTTAAAAAAAAAAAAAAAAAAACTTTTTTGCTCCTTTTGGGTAGCATTCAGTAAGGTATAAACCTTTCAATAATACATTAAGTCAGTGCTGCCAAAGGGGGGCAATATTGCCCTGGTTGTGGCGGGAATATTAACGGGGTGGGTAGCCTCAGGTGCAATTGGGGGGGGTGTTGAAGAAAAGGGGGGGTTTTGAAGATACAGAAAAAAAAAAAATTTTAAAAAAAAATTTTCATACAAATTTTTTTTGTCTGTAATATAAGTTAAAGGGGGGCTGTCAACTTATTTAAGATTTACCAATGAGCTCTTTTATTTTTGATTAGGTTTTTTAAAAAAATTTTATAAAAATGATCTTCTCTACCTTCCTCAGTAATGTTTACAGAGAAAATCTTAAGGAATGTTCACCGCTTATTGCTGCCGTATATACACCCGCAATTCCGGGGTGGGTTTTTTGGGAAAACCCACGCTTTAAAGCACGTAATTCCCCGCTAACAATGGACATGTAACTCCCCCCCGCATACAATACGATCGTTTTGTCGCATGAGGAGACGACGCGAAACCCAAATTGGGGGAAATTACCATAATTCGCGGCCACGCCTATAAACGTGCAATACGTGAAAAAAATACACAAGCAATTAGGTGAGATAATAACCCTGTGAGCATACCCTAAGGGAAGTGAGTGATGGCTCCTGCTCTGTTCGGGATGGGGAGGCGGCTTCTCTCTTTTTCAGAGGTGGATGGTTGGCCCCTCTCCGCTAGTGAACACCCCCGGGGGGGGAGGTGATCCTGTTTTTAAAAGGGGGGGGGTTTTTTTAGGAGATGTTTGGGGAAAGGGGGGTGACTCCTGTCTGTTAGGAAAGTGGGGGGGGTTTTTTTTAAAAAAATATGACCCCTGTTTTTAAAAGGGGGGGGGACCCATTTTTGGGGGGGAGGTGCTCCTGCTTTGGGGTTGGGAGGGAAAAGGGGGGAGGTGACTCCTGATCTTTTAAAGGGGAGGTGGCCCCTGATCTTTTTAGGAAAGGTAGGTGGTGATACTGCTCTTTTAGGGAGGTGGATGGTGGCTCCTGTCCTGATTGGGGAGAAAGGGGGCCCGCTTCTTCTGTTTGGAGAGGGGGGAAGCGGGCTCCTACTTACTAGGGGAGGTGGGTTTGATTGTTAGGGGAGCTGGGGGGGCAGCTACTGATCTGTTGGGGGAAATGGGTGGCTGGCTCCTGCTCGTTAGGGAGGTGAGTGGACTGCTTCTGCTTATCAGAGGGTGGGGGGGGGCCTCTTTTTTGCTATGGCAGGCAAGGGGGCAGTTTCTCACTCTATTAGGGAAGGGGGTAAGCGCCTCCTATTTTGGGGAGGTGGGGGGAGGCTCCTGTTTTTTGGGGGAGGTGGGGGGGGGTTCCCTTGTTGTTAGAGGGGAAATTCAAAAAGGCCCTGCCTGTAAGGGCAATTTGGTGGTCCCCTTTCATTAGGGTAGGCAAGGGGACATAAACAACATGAAAGACTGGATGTGTGTTCTTCAGGAGGCGGTGCATTTAGATATAAAGCTGCACAGGCCCCCCCCTAAATGACCTCAACGTGACGTTCAGGAAGGGCAAAAGTTGTCTATATGTAATTTTCCCCCAGAGGGCTGAGAAATTTATTTTTCTAATGGGGCATAATACAAATATGACCTTGCCAAATTAATTCTATTTTTAAAAATTTGAAGGGGCAACTCCCATTTTTTTGCAGTTTTATTACGTACATGCCGGCCCCATGGAAAGGTGGATAGGCCCTTTTGGGAAAAACTGTCATTCCTGTGCTATGGTTGTCACTTGTTGAAATGAAATTGTTTTCACCAAAATAACACAATTGTACAAACATTATCTTTTCCCCCATTGGCTGGTAAATCTGTTTATTAAAATAAATTTTAGTTCAATATTCTAATAACTGTTACAACAGCAGTCTCCTTTTACAGCCTCCCAAAGCTCAGAGCCAAAATTATCATTCCAGTTCATTTTTCCTATTTCCAACTTTTCTGCTATGTAATTTAAATATGAACCAGTAAAATTTAATTCCCTGTTAATTCCCCAGATGGAAAAATATTGTTGACTCTGTTATAGATACTTCCACTTTTAAACATACATAAATACCAAGTTCCATTATATGTCCTCGAGTACTGTTGTGGTAGCAATTTTTTTTCCCCCTTAACACTTTCAAAAGTCGGGTGATTAGATTGCCCAGTCTCAAAAAAACTACAGTCACAGAAAACAATCTATGTCATCTATTGCAGATCTGTTAAAAATTTTAAAAATCATGCAAAAAATTTTGATGTGGATCTTTTTTTAGGTCCTCCCCCGTGTCATAAAAAATTTATTCCAACCCCCCTTTTTTTTATAGATCAGAGCTAGTTGGACTGTAGGTTTTTTTTTAATCAAAAAAGGAGGTTCAAAAATTTCCCGATACACATAATAGGCCCTGTAAGATAACCAAGAAAGAAGCCCTTGCAGAGTTATCAGAAGGATCATTTAAAATTGTCTTACAGAGTAGTGCCCCATATGGGGGTGTATTCATCAGATATCTATATACATTTGCTTTATACCTATGGGGAGGGGGAAAAAACCTAGGAGGGGGCTGGTTAAAATTTTGTAGTGCACGGGGTGCAAACGCATTTTCCCCAAGGGACACACGGGATTATGTTCCCCCTGAATATTAGTAACGAAAAGATTTAATATTGTAACTATCCTTAAATTTTGTTAAAAACTGAGATACCTTATTACCTAAGGGAAACTGTCCCACCTTTCTGTGGTGAATAAAGCGGGGAAAAACCCCACCAGAGATCTTTTGGAGCCATGGGGTCAGTAAAAGGCCAAGGTTCCCCCAATAGGCCAGTACCCCAGCCCCTTCCTACTTGTAGCCCCAAATTTCATCCAAGTTTAAAAGGTGGCTAGGGTACCTTTGAGCATTTCAGAGCCGTGCCACTCCCTTTTGAGTTGCTGGGGGGGCTGGAGGCAATATCAACGGGGGCCCCGGGGGCCCCCCATAAAGTTTTTTGTAGGTTTCCCAGTGGAGTTGTTTTCCGGGGCCCAACAGTGGAGGATTCTTTGTCCCAATTATACAGTCAGTACTTACACAAGCTTGATATATAAATATATATTTATATATATATTTTTTAATATAAATATAATTTTATATATATATATATTATAAAAACCACCACACATTTTTTTGCTAAAAAACTGGGCTTTTCCTAGTTATCGTAAACCCTTTGCAATTGGTCGTATTACTAAATTTTTTTGTATATAGTACTAGCTAATCTGGTGTGTTAGAGCAAATCAGTAGCCGGGGGTTGGGCTTCACCTCATTGCTGTGATTGGCTGCCTGACATTTAGTTAAACCCCGGGTCAGACACCCCCTGTGTGGAAATGCCCCCTTGCTGGGTTTGGGGCTGTCCTGCACTCGTACCATCCCCTCTGATGTGTGAAATGAAACTGTGCCTTCTCTGTGCTTTCCCCAGTGAAGCTCTATGTGCAGGTGCTGGCCGTCTTGTTCTTTTTGTTTTTTTCTCTCACTCCCCTCTGAGCTTTTAAAAAAGGCGCCTGAACCCCTCTCTCCCCCTCTCACGGGGATAGCTCTATTTAAAAAAAAGGGGCAATACTAGTTTCTTACCTGCCAGATATGACACATCCATAAAAAAACAAAGCTTTTACACGCTGCTCCCTCCATCAGTAACAAACATTTTATACACTCGCTCCTCCTCTTCTTCGGGAGAAGGTAGTGATTCATTTTCACTTTTGGTTTATAATTCGGGGCTGTATTTATCAGTTTACTTAATGAGGTGTTCTAGTTACACTTCGGGACCTGGGAGGAGGTGACAGCTCTCCATGGGGGAACTGACCATGAGGAGGTTGCAACTGTGACACCCTCCTTCCACTCCACACAGATGATATATTCAGGGGGGGCGGGGGAGGGGGGGGATGATGTCACCAGTCTTCATGGGGGAAGACTGCCTCGGGAGGAGAGACCCGCCCCGGGATTTGAAACTGTAAGCCAAGAAAAACCCATAAAAACCCTTGTAGCCGTATGAGAAAACCCCTTTTAATTTCTGACAAATTTAAGGACTATTTTTTGGACCAGTAATGCCTTTTTAAAAGAGATTTAGGGCCCATTGTATAAACCCTTTTTTGGGTCAAAAAAACTCACTTTTTTGCCATAGGTTATTATGGGCAAAAATTTTTTTTTTTGACCTAAACAGTTTCATACATTGGCCTTATTTAATAGGTTATATGCATTTGAAATATGGGGGTTTCAAGTTACCCCCAATCGACCCTGGGAATTTTTTAAAATAATGTTTTACCTGTAAATGCAAAATTTTTTTAATATCTGTTGTGTTTTTTTTAAAAAATAGCTGCTGTGGCCTTTTTTACCCCAATGAAATTGTTGTGTCATTTTTTTTGGGTAGACAAGAGTGGTGGGAAAATTTTCCAGCATGAGATCTTTTTAAAAAGCTGGATATGAATATAAAAATGATCAACAAAATCACATTCATGTATTTAGAAAAGATTAATAATAATAGGGTTCTATAGTATTGAAATAAATCCCCTCCCTCTCTCTTCACCGATACAAAGATATGGTTTTAGAAAAGTGGGGTATTATAGATTAAAAAAAAAGGAACAATAAAAATATTTGAGAAAGACCTGTTTTAAAAATATGTATAACTACAGAATTTTTTTTTTAAAACAATTGTGTATTTTTTTAACTGGTGCCTTTTTTACGACATATAATGACATAACATTAGCAGCCATGAAGTGGCACAACATCTCATGAATTGTCCCAATGCATTATGTACAGGCCTAAACCCTTCTTTATTTATTTCAAATTCTGAAAATTAAAGCGAACGAGTGTTTCTAATGACTAGTGTTTGCTTCAAATTTGTGTCAAACTCAAATTTGCCCCAAGTCTGAGCTTTTAATTTCAGTTCAATCTAAATAAAATTTTTGGCATAAATCACCCAAAAATTGTCTCTAACCATGATGAAAAACCCTAACCTTACGTTGGGTTTTGGTTAGGGTGTTGGGTTTTAGGGTTAACCACCTGTTGAAATACTTCCAGGTCCAGCATGCTATCTTCTAATTCACTTCGAGGTCAGAAATGTGGCACCAGGGGACCATATAGGGGTAATTTAAACCTTTAAAAAGCCTAAACACCCTTACGTTCCTCATTTGGGTTAAAGTGGGGGGAAGAGTTAGGGCTGGGCACAAGTAAAAACCAGGGGTTTTGGGGTTTTAAAAAAAACCAAAATACTTTTGTAAGTTTGGTTGACCAAAAAGCAGCAAATTTGCGCAAAATTATGTAATGTTTTAGAAATATATTAAAAGTAAATCACTCCTTGAGCTACGATTCTTAGCCAATACCCTTCAGCTATATCCTTAAAGTGTTGCAGGTGATCTTTTTAACCCTGACCCCCAGGGCCTTCTCACCGGGCGGTCGCGGCTGAGAATACCCCGAGGCAGCTGATCGCGGGCGGCAAAGTGCGGCCATTGCGGCCCGCCGCCAGCTCCGACAGGCAGCCTAGTTGAATTGGTCAAAGAGCCGGCGAGGCGAAGTGAAGCGAGAACGAACATGAGGGGAAACATAAAAAGACGCAAAAAAATCCATCCGGGCTCAGCCCCGTGTGCATGAAGTATGTTTCCCAAAAAAACTTTTTATTAGGTGAAAAAACATTTTCGAAAAAGGCTCAAACCTTCAAAAAAAAAAAAAACATAAAAAAATCATTTTCCCAAAAAAAATCTGAAGGCGCACATCAGGAACGGATCGGGAAAACCCCGAAATACGAAATTCAAATTTGTAAGAAATTCTATTGCGGCCGAAACCACCCAATCAGAATAGGGTACGTGACCCATTAAAACTAGGGAAAGTATTGCCCAATAAAAATTAAAGGGGCGGACAGCTACAAAAAAATAAAAAGGTGATTGGTTGATAGGGGGGGTTTGAAACCCGGGCCCAATCGAATGGAGCAAAGGGGACCCATTCAAACCCTGGGTATTGCCCAACAAATTCAAAGGGGGACAGTTCAAAATCAAAAAAAGCGGGCTGTTTTGTTGAGCTACGGGGCTTGGCTATTCGGCCAATCAGAGGGAGCTACTTTGTCCCATTGTAGTCTAGGCCAGATGGGGAAATGAAATCCGGCTCTCAGCCCGTGGGAAATGGAGTATGTTTTAAAAAAAATTTTTTATTGGGTGTAAAAATTATCTAAAAAAGACGAAACCTTCTATAAACATAAATAAATCAAATCCCAACAAGCTTTTGTGCAGGCCCGGCGCAACAAAAAATTTGGATATAGACAATTCCCGGAAATAAGAAATTCAAATTCGTAAGCTTCTTTTTTTTGGTCGCAGACCCACCAATAAAAAAATTTAGGAGGGACAGTGCCCCATTAAAATTTGGGAGAATTATTGCCATCAAATGAAAAGGAGGGAAGTTAAAAAATACAGTAAAAAAAGGCAAAAAAGAGCGATTGGTTGAGACCAGGCGGCAGATATAAATCCACCCTATTTATCGTCAAAATTTTTGAGTAAAAAAAAAAGGCGCGATAAAGGGCGCCCAAAAGTTATTACTCCCTAGGGGAAAATATTCAGTATTGATTGTTGGGGAAGGGGGTCGTCCAGCTTACCCAATCAGCGCGCAAGTACCTTCTCATAGAGCTCTATGGGAAAAGAAATGAGAGAGAGCTCTGTTTGGACTGGCCAATTAAAAGAGGCGCTATTATTTGGACCAATGGGGGGGGGAGCGACGCCTTTGGGGTTTTTAAAGCAATCTATAAAAAAATGTAAAGGCAGAAATCAAATGATCCCCTCATTAAAAGGGATCGATTTTATAAATTAACAATAAAAATTTAAAAAGAAAAAAAAGAAATAAAAAATTTAAATTTATTTAATTCATATTTTTTGTTTATTGTTTAAAAAAAAAAACAGTACATCGCCCCTTTTTCCCTTACAAACGCCCAAACACCCAATAAAGAACAAAAAAAATAAAGTACCCCCAAATTTGGTATCGCCGCTGCGAAAGATCTTCCCTATAAAAATTTTCTTAATTAACCCCTACACTGAACGCCGTAAAAAAAAAAAAACAAAAAAAAAAATCCTTATTAAATTTTTTTTCATACCGCAGCAATAAAAAAGGAATAAAAACGACAAAAATCCTATAAAGCCAAAGTTTTTAAAATTAAAAAAGTCTTCCCCAAAAAAAAAATCCTTTTAAAAGCCCGCATACAAAAAAAAAAAAAAAAATGGATGGCTCTCAGAAGACGCAATGCATAAATATTGTTTATAACTAAAAATACTTTTTTTTTTTTTAAAGTGCTTCAAAAAAAAAAACTAATATAAAAAAGGATATCGCCAAAAAGTATGACCCAAAAAGAAAGTATTTTCCAGATAAATTCCCCCTGAGCGCTGTTAAAATAAAAATAAAAAACACTACTAGGATTCATATTTTATTCCCCCTGCCCCCCCCCCCCAAAAAAAAGGGTTTAAAAACGATCAAAACCTTGTCCCCCCAAAAAAATTTCTGAAAAAACCCCAATCATCCCCCAAAAAAAAAAAGCCCCTACACGCTCCAAAAACGGAAAAAATTTTAAAAACTATGCTCTCAACTATGGCATGCAAAAAAGTGTTTTCCGGTAAAAAAGGTTTTTTTATTAAAAAGCAGTAAAACACAAAAAAATATACCAATTGGGATCGCTGTAAACACCCATAAACTAGCATGTCATATAAGTCAGTGACCCCTTAAAAATAAAAAAAAAAAAATACCAAAATTGCTGTATTTTTTTCAAAACGTTCACAAAAACCTTAAAAAAAAGTGAACATAGTGCAATGACCCCCAAAAGGTACCAAAAAAAAACATAACCATCCCCCAAAAAAAGCCCCTACAAAAGCCTGCACACAGCAAAATAAAAAGTTATGGGTGTCAGAATAGGACAACATAAAACGCAATTTTTTTTAGACTTTTTCATTGTGTAAAAAAATAAAACGAAAAAAAAACTAATAAAAAACTATTCAATGTAGCCCGTACCGACCTCCCTAGTAAAAAACCTGTCATTTACACTGCCCGGCGAAAGCTGTAAAAATTGAAACCCAAAAAAAAATGGGGGAACCGTTTTTCCCCCTTTTTATGGCCCAATGCTAAAAAAAACTATGGAACACCCGTGCATCCCAAAAAGCACAGAAAACCCCAATGGATCCCAAGGGGTGTCGAATCCAAAAGGGCCATTCTGAAGGGTTTTTCCTGTTCTGCTCTTTGGGGGGTTTGCAAATTGACATGGCCCCAAAAAATCTGCGTTCCAAAAGCGCTTTCCCCCCTTGTATGCCCACCCTGGCCAAAACAGCAGTTTTTCACCCCCAAAGTAGGGGATTGCCGAACTTGGAAAAATTGCGTAAAAAAATTTTTTTCCCCTTTTTTTTCCCGGATTCCTTGTAAATATAAACATTTTTTAAACTAAAATTTTAGATTATTGGAAAAAATTTTTTTTTTATTTTTAAAGCCCAATGCTAAAAAAAATTTTAACACCTGTGGGGGCTTTTATCCAATGCACCCCTGGAATTTCCTTTAAAGGGGGAGTTTCCTTTTGGGGTCCTTATAGGGGTGTTTTAAGTTTTAGCACCTTTGGAGTCCCAAAAAGAAATGGCACCCAAATAAAAACGTAATTTTAAAATGAGACCCTGAGTCCAGTAGGTGTCCTCCTATTCTGGACTTATGGTTGACAAATAATGCACTAGGGCCACATATGGATATCCTAAAAAAAGGCAACCTGGGGGGAAATTTATATTTGTTGCATTTACCTAGTCCATTAGTATTCCCCCCCCGTGAATAATGGATAAATATTGAAAATCGCAAAAAAGTGAAATTTTAAATTTCCCTCCACTTTGCTTTAATTTCTGTGAAATACCTAAAGGGTTATCAACTTTCCCAAACACTGTTGTAAATTTCTTAAGGGGTTTTAATTTTCAAAGGGTCATTATGGGGGTATTAAAATGCAGGCCCCCCAAGCACGTCGAACTGGACTGGTCCCCCAAAAAAATTATATTTCAAATTTTTTTTAAAAAAGGAGAAATTACTACAAATTTCTAAACCCCTTTAAAGTGTAAAAAAAAACCAAAAATTTATGCCAAACCTAAGTGACTATGGTAGATGGTAGTTAAAACATTTTTGGGAATAATTTCTGTTTGCAACAAGAAATTTTGGGAATTTCAAAATGACAATTTTTTCCAAAATTTTCATGAAATTTTGTATTTTTACAAACAAGGGTTGTTTGGTCAAAATTTCTTACTACTTAAAGCACAATGTGTCAGAGAAAAAAATCTCTGAATCACATGGTAGGGGAAGTGTCAAAAATTATTCTCACAAAAGTGAACATGCCCGATTTAAAAATACTGGCAAACAAAAACAGCGGGGCCTTAATTAATTCAAAATCCATGCTCCGGAATGTTTAAAGATTTTTTCGCGAACCGCCGTCCGATTTTAATAATTTAGGGGCATCCCCTTTCCCCCCAACCCCAGGCCGGCGGAAAAAACCCCCATATACGCACCTCTGGCGGCGAAATTTTTGCCGCCCCAGGTTAAATCCTTTGGCCCCCCAATGGCGAGGCAAAGGCGGCAAGATTTGGGGCCCCTCGGCCCGCTCTACAACTTTCACGTTGAAGGGTCGAAAAATTTGGTGACGGGCACCATACATGGCCTTTTTTCTTGGTTTGTCCTTTTTGCCAAATTTTTGGGTTAAAAAAAAAGTTTTTCTACAAGCTCAAATGAATTCTTTTAGTGATTTGGGGAGGGGGAACCCCAAAAATTTCCTCCCAAAATGGGGAAAATTTAAAAAAAGGGGGGAAAAAGTTAAAATAAAAATTTTTAAACAAACCCAAAAAAATTAAAATCATACTTCCTTACTTTAAAAAAACCAATTGCCCCCAAAAACAGGGGGAAAAAAAATAAGTTTTCATTTTTTGTTTTTGCTGCTGGGTTTAAAACGATTAATAAAAAAATTGTATTTTAAAATTAAAAGAAATGGGAAGAAAAAAAAGTTTTTAAAAAAACTAAACAAAAAAAAGTCACAAAATTTAAATTTTTTTGCATTCTCAGCCCCTTAAATTTTATTTAAAAACTTTAAAAATTATTAAAACCAAAAATTTTTAAAAATTTTTAAAGACAAAAAATCCAAATAAAAAAAAAAAAAGGGCTTACAAGGGGGCCTGTAAAAAAGGAAAAAAAAAAAGAGGTCTTTTGAAAAGAAAAAACATTAAAAAAATTTTTTAAACCCAATAAAAACATTTTTTTTTTTTTTAAAATCTTTTCCAATAAAAAACTATATAAATATTTTTTCGCCCGTTTTTAATCGTTATCGAATTTTTGGGTTAAAGGGACTGGGTCAAAGGAAAAAAAAAAGCCCCGATTGAATTGACTGTAATGGGACAATGAGACTGGTGTGGGCTATGAGATTGGTGTAGACTGTGATGCTCTACCGCTAAAATCTTTTTTGAAAAAGGACCTAATTGTTGCCAGTGTATGGCACAAGCCTTACATCAAAATCAATGATCATGTTAATGGTCACATTTCTCTTTACTTTTTTTGTAAAAAGTATAAAAAATAATAACCTGAAATTCTATGAAGTTTCAGGGTAAAACACCAGTTAAATTGGACTGGATATGGGGAAAAGCCACCGTGGCCAGCTGAGTTCAATATGTGTCTTTTCTCAACCCCTTCAGCTAAACTGACAAACAAGGGAGAGGGCTGTCAGTTTAGCCATGGTGGCGGAGAACAGCCACATACTGGACTTATCTCATCCGGCCCTGTTCTCGGCCCAACTTCACCCAGTGTTTTTCCCTGAGTGGAGTTTCAGGGTAAAACACTGACAACCCACATGGTTGGGACTGGGTAACCTAAAGATATTTCATGCTGCCTGTTGTTCGGGCAGCATAAAAATGTTGACAGGTTCCCTTTAATCCAAACTACCTTTGTCAACCTTTACACTTATGGTGTAACCCCGAATATCTAACATGCTGTGACATGACATCAGTCTAGCCAGCACTTCTCTGTGGAGCTCACCTTTTATTGGTCCCCATAAATGATAGAACATATTACACCTTACAATCTCATATAGTTTAAAATAGAGCATTCGTCTGCACAACAACCTTATGAACACGTTAACTCTTCTGAGAACATATTTAGCTACACATAAAACATTACAATTTAAGCATTGCATTGATGTTTTACATACAGTACATTTTGTCATTCAACACATGTTGTTCTATGGACAGGAAGCAACATAAATCTGTAAAAGTATATTGGGTAAAGAAGAGCAGCTTTGTAGACAAGACATAATATTATATATTATATATATATATATATAAAATATAATATATATATATATATTATATATATATAATATAATATAATATATATTATATATATATAACCAATCATCTCGTGCTGGAGGACAGTGTCAGACTGGTCTGCCAGAGTGCCAGAAGATCCTCCGGAGGGCCTCTGACACAGTAGTGCATCCTTAATATACCAGGGTCCAGAAGAAGACAACTTCATTGGAAGATGACTTTAGAAACAATTACCAAATAGTCTAATAAACCCTATGTGTGCAATTATTACACTGAGGCTGGAAAAGAGAAATAAAGACAAAGCACAGCAAAGAATCTTGGGGCTTGTAGTTTTAGGGTCCATCTACATGGTAATGTTTTATAGTCAGATTTTTATGAAGATTTAGGTTTTAAAAAACGTAAAACCCAACTGTAGACGATCCCTATAGACCTCAATTGAAAATCCGAATTGTAGCCACTCGTTTTCTGACTCTAAATAAGGCAGTAAAAAAACAACCTAAAACCACATTGAAAACTGTGTCACAATTCTCGTTGAACAATGTGGTTTTAGGATTCAGTATCCAATGAGTATTGTGACAAGTGTCGTGTGGACGTACCCTTATACAGCAAAGGGAAAGAGCTGCTGCTGAAGGGTACATACACACAGGAAAATCATAAAGTAGCACAAAAAACATCTCAGGGAGATAAATATTTGGGCATGCAATTTAAGAATTTTTTTTTTCTTCTCCTGGATAACCCCATTAGGATGTAACTACGGTAGCTGTCATCATAACTATTAGGGCATGTCCCCACGGTCTGGGTTTTCACCCGGTTTTACAGACGGTTTTCAGTATTGAAAGCCGCCTGCAAACCGCGTGTCAACCTTTTACACGGACTTCAGTGGAAAATCCGTGTAGCGGTCTCTACTGCACGGATTTTCCACCGGAAAATTATTGAACATGTTCATTCTTCCGCCCGGTTTTCGGACAGAACATGTGGGTGTGAAGGGGGAGCTTGAATCTGCAAACCGCGGAGAAAAGCCGTGTACACGGCCCCTAAACAGAGCAAATACCGGTCGTGATTTCCGACCGGTATTTGTCCTGTGCGCTATAAACGGCCCTTAGTGTCCTGCTTTGAATTCAGATCAAATTTTATTTGCATTAGCCAGAATGTTGGTGAAAACCAGCAAAAAAAAAATCAACCCTAACTCCAACCTTACCCTAGGGAACATTTGGGAAAATTAGTTTAATATTTTGGAAACATTTGACTACCATATGGGGAACCCCAGGGTATGGGTTAGGGTTAGTCTAACCCCAACTTTAACTGTAACCCTGGAGCTCCCTAGAGATTTCTAAGATGTCCCCAGATGTTCCCCCATCTGTTGCTTAGATGTGTGGTGGTGTTTCTATACAATTTAGGAGGTTTTCTAGAAAACAGGAAATACATGCAGAGTTTTTCTTCCTCTTAACTTTATTGGATTCAGGTTCAGGAAATCCCAAAACAAAATTTTTTCACCCAACCTGCTCTGTGACTGAACAGGGAGCTGTTTGAGCAACACTAATACCTATAAGGTAATTACATATTCTGCTCCATTGTGCAGAGAATGCATTTCTCCACATCAGTACTCTTATCAGTACAATCTATCGTCTACATCTCTAGCATAGTTAGATGTTTCATTCTCTGCCATAGACATTAGCTTAGTTCACCACTAATTAGCCTAGTGCTCAAACCTCAACAATCACACGGTTAGAAGACTCTGAAAACGACATGTGGCAAACTAACCGGGTGTGTTCTTTTTTTCTTTGCATTTTTATACCAATGAATCAAGCTTTCAATCAATGCTTTCAATTAGGTTGTTCAAGAATAAAAGAAAGCGCAGGGCTATACAATGAACTCCAACAGGTGTAGCCATAATTCAATTTTCATATCGAATTTCTTTATTGTAACCGTATACCGTTAATTCAGAGGCAGTAAAATGTTTTGTTGTGGGGAAAATATCGCTCTGCAACGCAAAATCTGCTTTATGAGAGCGAAAGGGCAAATGACTATTTCTATAAAGGCGCTGCCACATTTTTTAGCAGATGGGTTTATAAGAGTTAGCTTATTGCCATAACTGGCAGGTGTGGAGCACAGTAGAACAAGTTTGCAGGAAACGTTCAAGTGAAGAGTGTGAGACCAGATGTTATGCAGGGTGAAGTCACAGGAAAAATAATTAGGAGCTTACAGTATTAGAGGACTAATGCCATTAAATATATGATGATATACTTTTTGTAAGATGTTAAGATACTGTTATGCTACTGTGAAAGTGGCCGTATACCTTCGACAGTTGTTACTTCGGAACTCCACCATGTACCTGCACCCTCAGCTGAGTGTGCATGTGTCCTAAACAGAGTGGCAGGAATAAGCTGCTGCCAGACACCTTCCCTGATCACAAAGGCTAGGGCAAATTGAAATCCTTAATGATTGATACCTTCAATTCTACTGATGTGGGAAGTCAATAAACACCCCATACCTATTAGGGACCATTCACACTGTGCTTTTGGATCTGATTTTGGATTTGTTTTGGATCCGAAAATCGCCTCCAATAACGCAGCGGCAATCAGATCCTAAACAGATCCAGGTATTCAACACGCAGCTGTGTGTTTGGATGCAACAGGATCGCACCCTATAGTTTATTATAGGTCTCCTGCTGCATCTTTCGGACCAAGAATCGACATGTCAATTCTTGGAACGGATCTGAAAGACGGATCCGAAAGACGCAATGCGACACGCATCGGTGATCACTCGTGTTAACGCTGATGTGTGTTACATATTAAAAGCAATGTAAATCACATTACTATTTTAAGCTGCTGTTTGAGTCCATTTGGTTCTGACAGACGGATCCAAACACGTATCTAGAAGCGTATGGGTATGTTCACATGACGTGTTGAGTCCGTGTGAACATAAGCTTTTAGATATGTGTTTGGATCCATCTTTCGAACCCTAAATGGACCCAAACACGTACCAAATGATGTGCAATGTGATTTACATTGCTTTTACTGTGAAACACACTGGTGCGTGTCTCATTGCGTCTTTCAGATCTGTCTTTGACATGTCAATTCTTAGTCCGGAAGACACAGCAGGAGCCCTATTTAAAACTATAGGGTGCAATCCTGTTGCATCCAACAAGCATCCAAACACACAGGTGCGTGTTGGATCCGTTTAGGATCTGATCAACGCTGCATTTTTGGATACGATTTTCAGATCCAAGACAGATCCAAAATCGGATCTATAAACATTGTGTGAACGGCCCCTATGTTCACACGGACTCAACACGCCATGTGAACATACCCTTAGAGGATCAGATAGTCTTGCTAACCTTAGCTTAACAATGGGACAGTCATATTTTACAGGAATGTTTTGGGGGAAAAACATACATTATCTGAACACATATACATAACACTCATGCGTATGTAAACTGCATATTAAATATCTCTGCATAACAAACAGTGTACATAGCCATATGAAAATACTACATTATAAATGGCCATCATAGAAAAGGGTTATCACTGTATTTGGAACTGACATGATACAGTCATGTGCATAATTCCTAAGAGAACTGTGGAAAACAGCATTGTGAACATACAAAGCTTTGAAATAAATGTTCTTATAAGTATAAGGCTATGTTCACACGGCTTAACTGCGGGGCGTAATTTCGCCCCCGCAATTACGCCGTGTGGCCGGGGGCGGGGCGGGAGCGGGGGAGCGAGCAGGGGGCCGGCACTTCGCCGGCCCATAGACAGTCATTGCTAGCGGCGTATACACCGCTAGAAAGTGACCTGTCAATTATCTCCCCCCTCGGCGTATTCGCCGAGCAGGGAGAGGAGACGTAATGCATAGTTCTCTATGAGAACTGTGCATTACCGTAGTTACTGGGATGGATTCAGCCCGTAATTGACGCACTGCGGCGCGTAATTACGGACTGAATTACGTCCCAGAATATGCCGTGTGAACATGGCCTAATAGGTTTGTTTAGAGGGGTGGTCCATTTGATTAAAAAAAAAATAATAATATGAGTTATTATTTTTTATTTGGACAGCAATACCTTAAAGGGGTTGTCTCACTCCATTGATTCATCTTACCTCAGTCCTGTTTTCTTGGTTTCACTTTGAATTCAGGGGCGTGTTTACTGGCTTCCACTAGGCTGCAGTAGAAGCCAGGTCTGTAGCTACAGCAACCAGTGCTGGCAGCCTATCAGGATAGATCAAACAGGTCTGTAGCTATAGCGACCTGAGGAGCTGATTCAGCCCATACAAGAGGGGATATCTCAGAATAGGTAGGAAACTGTCAATGGACATGTATTGCAAAGTGACTTGTTTTTGGAAGATCTTTAACATAAAAAGCAATCACTGTAGCGAGACAACACCTTTAATTCTTCTTTTTTTATCAACTGGACATTCTTTTAAACACTTCCTATAGAGTACTGGAAGTGTAACAAGTAAGTTTAAATACTTCCTGTAGACCACTGATGGCCCAACATGCAGGATACTATATTAACAAGAGTGCAGGATACCATATTAGCAAGAGTGCAGGATACTATATTAATATACATCTGCAATTACAGTTGCCAAATATATGTAATCTAATGTTTTCAAAATACACTGGTACATAAATTCATACAAAAGCAAAAATAAAAAAATACCTGGTTCACCTCTTCTGCCCCTCTTGCCTCTTTGCCCTGGTGGACCTAGAATCACCATGGAAACACTCAGTGTGCTTTGTCATTTAGGTGAAGGTGACGTATTTGACAATAAAATAAATAGGAACTTCTACTTCATGTTGTAACTGGCTGCACATATATAAAGCAAAACAATTTTTATTTTTGCTGTTTTATAAAGAGCGATACTAAAACAAATGAATTTCGCAGACCTTGGCTGGTTTACATGGTGATCTGACCTTGTCAGTGCTTGAACCTATGACCTTTAAGTCAAGCATTAGCAGAGGCTGGAGCCAAAGAAATTACTTCTAAGGTAATTTCATGACTTTACTATTAATGTTCATGACAAGCAATTATTCACAGGATTATTCATTATGAATGAAATGTAGATTGAAGTCTGCTTTGAAATACCAAAGGCAATTTAATAAACCCTACAGGCTACATGTATACAGCAAATCTAAACCAGCACAACCACATCACAGAAGTCTGTCAAGGTAACCTACAAACTGAGAAGGACGTCTTTGTGTATAGTCAAAGAGTCATTCCTGTATAAATTTGAAAAACATGGACAAATAGATGTGTTCTCCATACAACTTATACAATTACTGGATATATACCGTAGCTATATGCTGTGCAGTGAGAAGTAATTACTGGCATTGGTTGCTTTCAGTGTTGGACTGGGGTGCATAGGGTCCACTGGTGGAGCTGACTCTAGGGGCCCACCAGTTGAGTTTTTAGGGGCCCACCAGTGGCATTTATTTTAAGGGCCCATCCTACAGCTACAGTGAATGAACGTAAAAGTCTCCTATACTCTAATTCTTGCTTTATGTCATTCTTTCTATGCTTTAGTGCCTCTTCTGAGAATGTATATGCAGTTAAAAACAACTCCAGGTCTGCCATGCTTAGGGGCCCACCATGGGTTTCCCCTATTCCCCTGTGTGTCAGTTCGAGCCTGGTTGCTTTACCCAGTAGAGCTCACAACATCATGTTCCTAGATCAATCACAACTACTAGGCCCAATCTATGAAGCCTGCTAACCTAAGTATGTTTGAAATATGTAAGGTCCTGTTCACATATTCCACAGTGAAAAGTCACAATGAAGTACAGCACAATGCAATTTATGTTTACAAAACCCCATAGTTCCGTTCTAGAAAAGAGCTCACATTCAAAGGCATACTCAAAATATTAAAATTTCTATAAAAATCTGCATGAAAATGTGCAGGATTATTTTATGGAGAGGTTGAGGCTGATTTACTATAGAGCACATGTGCAAAACTCAAGGCTCACCATTCCATGTCATTTTATGTGGTCCACAAGATGCAGAAGGACTGTCTCTCCATTTTTCCCATGGAATATAGCTAGAACTTGACAAAGGTAGCAACAGCAGCACAGGGATCGGCCACCATCTTGGATTTTGAGGTGAGTGGCATGATCTCCACACCACCTTGTACAGCAACTCACAGATAGCAGCCCATCCAAGTACTCCAGCCACCCTCCAAGGCCCACTGAGGCAAACCATAATGCTGATGTTGCTATAGAGTCTTCTACAGAAAATCCACCACATGTGAATGTTGTTTAAGGAACATGGGAGATGGCTTAAAGGCCTGAATATAAGCTAATCATATTCAGGCAATATTTACTTTAATAATACAGAGTGTGATAGGAAGAAGGTAGATCAACTATCACAGTTTCCCAGGTCACTACCCTGGCATCTTAAAAAGGAGTTAATTATTTATGATTCTTATTTCACACATTATTAAAATGTGAGATTGCATTCCCAAGTCTACTGGCAAATTGAAGTTTCTAATTTGTTAACCCTTTCAGCATCTTCTTTTTTTTATTCCAGAAGCTGACACATTTCTCCAAAATGCAAACAATGATAGAGTGATTTGGGCAATGTTTACTTTAATAATACAAAGTAGTTCATTAGTGTAACAGGAATAAGGAGGATTACCTAACCAAGTTTCCCACGTACACCATATTTCCTGAGGAAAACATACCTCAACTGATAAAAAACAAATGAAAATGTACCACTCTGAGTTGAAGCATGTTATACAAAAGTGTAGGGTACAAACTAGTAGAGAAGTAGTACTTACTAAATCCACAACATTGTGCTCTACCAGTGAAAATAAGCAATATGGATATGAAGAAATCTTAGCTCAATGTAATTAATTTATTGTAAGTATGTGGTGCAGACAATAGAAAGCACAAACTACAAATTCCTGAAAATAAAGGGCAAGAAAAACCCAAAAATGAGGTTACCATACATTAATACCATAGAAATACAGAAGAAAACTACCAAAAATCTAACCAATGCCTATGGGTATAATACATATAGTTATTAAAATAAAACTTTTAATAATATCATATTAAAAAATTACCTAGTGTACCGAATAGAAAAAATAGCAGCATAAAAAAAACAGCGGAACACCCGCCCCGACAGGGGCGATCCCGCATTTGAACACCCTAATGGCCACTAACAGTACTACCAAAGAACACACAAAACATAAGCAAATACAGGCAGTAAGACATAAATAGACACTAATAACACAAGAAAAAGCAATAAACACTAACAACCAACAGGACAATACCACAGTAAGACAAAAATCACAGATACATAAAAAAATGACCAGACACGTCCACAATTAACAATAATAGAGAAACAGGACATACCACAATGAAACAGACAAAGAGTATAGAAAAATATCTAACCAAGTCCAATAGAAATAACTAAAAAAGAGTTTGTTGAAATAAAACATACTCTCTACATCTGTATCAGTTTGTTGAATATTTAGTGATATTATTATACAGTGGTACCTCAGTATAAGTCCGCTATGGTATAAGTCCAACTTGGTATATGTCCTGTTTAGACAAGAAATATTTTGTTTGCTATACATTTGTTTGGAATAAGACTCGAGGTGGCCTGGACCTTCATGGCAGTGGACGCGAAATATAGGAGCTCGGGACAACTGGTTATCTTGAGCAAGGACGAAGGATTTACCAACCTGTTGCTTGCAGAGATGAGTGCTGCTTTGGCCGCACCAGACTCCCCACAGCTTCTATTATCAAGCACTCTCCGTCCTTTCATAAGTGCCGCACCTCTATAGCCACTGTCTCTCCTGCATCTTCCCACCCGATCCTCTCATCTCCTGCTCTGGCCTACTTGGGGACTAAAATGCACGGTAGCCTGCCCCTTCTGGGTGACATTGGGCATGAGGTGGTTTGGGACTCTAGTATACCTCTCACTTGCCTTCCGGCAGACCCGCCATCTTCAACCCTCTGCACAGTAACGTTGATCTAACTCTGCTAAAACACAGTTAACGTCCAGCTCATACTCCCCACTATTACAGCTTCTTCCAGGCTGCCTTCGAAGGATAGGAGTAGTATTGTGGATGATACACAATAACCCTATTGCTATTATTATAAGAACAGATTATTTTCCCTTTATTGCCTATGGGAAAAGGTTGTTTTGTATAAGTCCAGTTTGGTATAAGTCCAAGGATCTGGAACAGATTAATGACTTATACCAAAGTACCACTGTGTTTGTTTTGGTCTTATGTAATATATTCAAACCATTTCTTAAAATACAGAGTCCTGGTATTGATTTTGCTTTACAAAACATAATAATAACAACATAAAATATATGACAGTTTATGTAAAAGATGTTTTAATTTTCCTTATAGGCCAATATGCATCTGGATATCTCAATATAGGAGGCAAAACCTATGAAAATCAATAAAGATGGACAATTTTGGACAAACTCTGTAGAAAACTGCTGCCCTTAATCTGTATTTTCCAGTCTTTCAAGCAGATTTTGTTATTTGTCAGAAATGGTAACGGTACTCTTTATGGATAATGCGTCACACCATTGAATTTACCTTTTGTCGGTTGTATGTTTGGATGCCTGCTAGGAGTTATCCAGACAAATACTGACACATACCTGCCACATGTCCCTATTTGCAAAAAGAGTAAACCTAGCTTGTGAGGACATTGGGTTCTATGCTATTCTGTCCATAAAGAGATCATGTATGTTTGAAAACAAAGCAAATTTAGTCACAAGCTGACTACATTAACTCTATTGCTGGCAATAGGTACACAACAGCTGTGCCCTGCTAGCACATATTTAGGTGTATGCAGCCAACAAAGGGTAAGTTCAATACAGTAAACCCACCCTTAAAAGGGAACTAGAAAATATGCCGCCAAAAGAATGTCAATATCTGCGGCTAAACTTCAGGACATGCTAAAACTGTCCAACTAGGTCTTAGAGAAATCAGCACCTCGAATGGATCATTTCTAAGCTGACTGACTTAAAAGTTTATCAGTTCTGTAACTGAAGAGTCAGTTGAATGTAGAGGTTGGGCATAGAAGATTGCATTCTGGGTGGCACAGCTGCCAAGGTAACCATACTAAGCCCAGAAAGTATACAGCATGGATCATTTTATTTATTGAATAACCCATCCACCATCCAGTGTCTGGGTGTCATATGGTTGCCTTAGCAACTTACTGATCAACATAAATTTCTATGCCCGGTCTGAAGACCAGATGGGAAAGTGAAACGCAACTGATATTTTAATTCCATGCTTCATAGGGGAGCAGGAGAAACCCTTGATGAGCCCTTGGGGATGGTGGGCCCCTCAGAATGGTGTGCCTGTGGCTGCTTTTCAGGGAGAAAGGCAGAGAAAAAGAAGATTGGGCAGTATGTACATTCATGTAGGATGGGCCCCAAGAATCATCTGCACTGGTGGGCCTCAAGAATCATATCCAGTGGTGGGCTCCAAAAATCAACTCCACTGTTGGGCCCCAAGAATCAACTCCACTGGTGGGCCCCTGAATCAACTTCACTGGTGGGCCCCAAGAATCAACTCCACTGGTGGGCCCCAAGAATCAACTCCACTGGTGGACCCCTAAATCAACTTCACTGCTGGGCCTCGGAAAATCAACTCCACTGGTGGACTACAAGAATCAACTTCAATGGTGGGCCCCAAGAATCAATTCCACTGGTGGGCCCCTGAATCAACTTCACTGGTGGGCCCCTGAATCAACTTCACTAGTGGGCTCCAAGAATCAACTCCACTGTTGGGCCCCAAGAATAACTCCACTGGTGGGCCCCTGAAACAACTTCACTTGTGGGCCCCTGAATCAACTTCACTGGTGAGTCCCAAAAATCAATTCCACTATTGGGCCCAAAAAATCAACTCCACTGCTGGGCCTCAAAAAATCAACTCCATTGGTGGACTACAAGAATCAACTTCAATGGTGGGCCCCAAGAATCAATTCCACTGGTGAGCCCTAAGAATCAACTTCACTGGTTGGCCCTAGTCCCCGGTGCCCCTGTCATCCTCCACCGCCCATCATTAAGGTCCCCAGTCGATAACGGTCTCTTAGCTATCGACTTTGGACCTTGGCAATCAGCAATGGAGGCAGCACTGGGAACTAAATGCAAGTGCATCCTCTGGACGCACATACAGTTGCAGGCTTCTGCTGAGCAGAGAGCAACGTCTTGCGGCTCACCGGAGTACAAAGGCAGCAAGTGAGAGTGTCATGACGCTGCCTGTGCAACCTGATGACATCACGCTGGATGTGCAGGAATAAGACCGGGAGCAGCGACAGCTTCAGGTAGTGGGGGAAAGGTGAGTGCTGTTAGTTTTCTATCTTTTATTAGACCTCTCTACATGCTGGGAGACATATAACCTGACTATATACCCACTGGGTGACCTATAACCTGCCTTTATACCTACTGGAAGACCTATAACCTGCCTTTATACCTACTGGAAGACCTATAACCTGCCTATATACCTACTGGGGAACCTATAACCTGCATACCTACCTAATTGGAGACATATAAACTATATATCCACCGACTGGGGGACTTATAACTTACTGGAGGATCCTATTACCTATTCTGGGGGACATATAACTTACTGCGTTATGAAGTCGCTAATAGTCATAAAGCCGGTTGTTAAGATCTCAAGTCGATTGATAAGAGCTTAGCAATCGACTCCGAGGTCTAATTGGGCCTGAACACCCCAATCCAACACAATCTTATTTATAATTAAGTTAAAATAAGGGGGGGGGCATGAATTTAGGAAATATACAAGGCTGTGTAAATCAGACATCAATAACTTTGTGAAAAATGTTGTATAAAGTGTGATCTACTAACAAATTACTACTAACAAATATGCAAAATGAGAAAAAAATTTGAAAATTGGACATGATACTTGATCTAGGAAAAAAATCTAAATGTGTTCTAGGTTATGACTTCCTGAACTTCAATCAACAAGTAAGTCCCCTGATCATTGAGCATTAAACCATACCACAAGGTGTCATGTTGAAAGGAAAACAACCGAAAACTAAGTACTGGGACAGTTTTCAAGAAAACCCCCCTTCCTTTATGTATATGAAAGTTCTTCTCCCCTGCTTATCTCCCCATCATCGTATCCAAACTCCTCTTTCATTGTGACATTTATTTTATTGAGTCTGCAGGAAGCAATGTGTTGAAAGGAACAACGGGGCACCTCTTGAAGGTGGAAACAGGGAGTTTTGGCATTCGTCTCTGGAAATATTCGGCTGCTTCTGTTTGCATTTGAGGGAGGTGTGCAGATACAGCTTCATGTTTAAAAAAATCCTGTCAAAGGTCCTAAAATGTCACTTGAGGAAAAAAAAAATGCCAGATCTGTGTGTGGGCTAATGAAGTCTGTCTCTGGCAATCAAAGGATTAGTTCTCGAAGAAAAGCAGCAGCAAGTTTTCGAAAGGACAGATGAATTGAGAATCTCACTCATCAATGTTGACACTGTTTCGTAATGGCCACACATTGCCGTGTTCTTGAAAATGTCATGTTCCTTTCAGGAACACAAGTGAAGGAAATGAACTGGCTAACTACCCCACAGTTGCACAAAGTGTTTTTTTTAAGAATTTTTCAATGAACACATTTATATATATATTAAATAATTATATCACATCCGCGATTACTGCAAATAGCTTTAAGATGCCATTAATTTTCTATTGTGGAAGATCTGTTGATACCATCAGCAAACGGAAAATGGCATAGAGAAAAATTATTTTAAGTGGCAGAGCTATTTGTAAAATAGACTTGCCTTTACAATGACTCATTGTAACACTGCCACAGTTTGACAGAATGCCAAGATTGTAAGGCACGGCGTCACTATGTCATCCATACAATGACATATTCGTCTCATGGGATTCATGTGTTTTACAATAAAATGTGCCGACTTAATGCAATAGGAAGAAAGAAACCGCTGAGTTCATGTATGGAGGATTGTCCTGATCATACTAGAAGACATAATAATAATATTGAGTTTACATAACAAAAATCCAAGCCTTTTTGGTACTTTGGGTTCAGGATAGAAGCGAGCCCACCACATTCTATACCCCTCTCAAAAATACATCTATATGAATAAACATGAGATTATTGGGTAAAAATGTATATCTTTATTAAAGTTCTACAAAATTTAATATCATAGTACAAAACAGTATGTGTCCATAAAAATCCAAGACTTATAGGAAGGACAGGGTCAATTATATATAAAATTAGATAAGTATGTCACATGATAGTTGTATAAATCATTAGTGTATATAGCAATATCATTAGTACAAGTTCTCTCCAGTTAAAGCATAGTAACACATTCAGTAATTCAATAGTATATAAGAAGGGGTAACAAGAAAGAAGCAAAGCTCCAACTAACAGTGACTAAAGCTCATACCAGTAATTAGACCATGTCTGACCTAACCCCAACGCATGTTTCGCATCGCTGACGCTTCCTCAGGGGGAATCATACTATTTTGTACTATGATATTAAATTTTGTAGAACTTTAATAAAGATATACATTTTTACCCAATAAGTTCATGTTTTTTCGTATAGAGATAATAATATTGGTACAATTAATTACTAAGTACAGAAATTCTAGTCAAAGTATTGTTTTGTTTTTAAACTATTAATACTGATCTAAGGTACATTTTTATGATGCTGTTACAAAAGGTTATCATTGAGCTGTGTATGTGAGTCCTTGAATCATCCACCCTCCTCACTGAAAGTTTACTTTGTCGGGTGGAGACAAGGCCAGACTTTCAAAACAATACAGCTTAAAAGGAGCTATAGATGTTCTCTTCTAAAGTGCATTTTTATTATGCTCTTTCCTATATTAAACAAGAATGTTGTACTACTACTGTACCACTGACATGTCTGTTTTTTGCTGTTTTGTTGAGTTTGTATATAGATAATTTTATTAGTTAAACATGATTTTAAAGGGATTTTTCCCACGGAGAAAAACATATTACAATCCACCTGATAGGTGATAAGTGTATGATCATTCGGAAACCCACTGATTATGAGAACAGGGGTCCTGTGTCTCCCTTCTGAATAGAGCGTTGGTCGATTATGGACTCAGTTCACATACATGGAACACACTGATATTGCTAAACATTGTTCTTGGTTACCTTTTTGAATCCCATAGAGTTGAATAGAACAGTAACAACTATGCTCCACTGCCAATTCATTCGGATTAGGAACACAGAACATTTCTCACAATCAGTGGGTTTACTAAAGGTGGGGTCCCCAGTGATCAGGCACTTTGTAGCTAATAATGGGGTCAGTTCATACTGTAACGGTCCAAGGGGTTAGTGGGTACTGACATGGTGGACATCAGGTATTTGTGGATCCTCTGGGCCACCGTGAGTGAAGATGGTATAGTAGATCATGCCAGGGAACAAGGGAACGGAGTCTAAGGGGCCCTCGGTCTTCAACGGAGCACGCTGAAAGGCCTGACTGGCTTAGCTGTGGGGAACCCCCAGGTCGCTACCCCTGGCATGACTACTCATGGTGGCATCCAAAGTGCAAGACGGAAGGACTCCAGGTACAGGCAGAGGTGACAGCAGGTATAGCCGTTAACAGGTGACAGAGTCCCAGACAGATAATGGACAGGTACAACAGCAGGATAACAGCAGAAGTAACATAGATAACATGCTGGTGCAGTGGCAGAAAACAACGGTATTAATACACGGGTAACTCAGGGGTTAACTCAGGTACAGCTACAGCACAGCAGACAGAGGTCAGGATGGCTGAAGAACATCATGAATCATCAACGAACTGATGCTGGAGCAGAAGAATGAAGTTCCTTATATCATAGTATGTCACAAGTCATTGGACAGGTAATTAGCAAACTGTCCCTTTAACTATCACTAATGCGTGTGCGTGCACAAGAAGCCACAGGGCCCGTGTGAGCACTGGATTGCATACCGGAGCAGGAGTAGGGACAGGTGAGTTCACAGCAGCAGAGGGGGCCGGGGACACAGCAGAGACACGACCATGCCCCTGTTCCAAAACGGCAACCACGGCATGGATCATGGCAGCGGAAACACAGGCTCGGTCTGTGGCAGGGACCGCGACCTGAATCGTTACACACTTTTTACCTATCTTGTGTCTACACGATAAGTGTTGTTTGATGGAAAACCATTTTAAACATATTATAATAATTCTAGTAAATTGGTGAATGTGTAAATTTGGTTTAAAGGGGTTGTCTCACTACAAGCATTGCTTTTTATGTTAAAGATCTTGCAAAAACAAGTCACTTTGCAATATATGTCCATTAACATTGTCCTACCTATTCCTAGATATCCTCTCTTGTACGGACTGCATCAGCTTCTCAGGTCGCTATAGCTACAGACCTGTTAACTCTCTCCTGATTGGCTGCCAGCACTGGTCGCTATAGCTACAGACCTGGCTTCTACTGCAGCCTAGTAGAAGCCATTAAACATACCCCTGAATTCAAAATGAAACCAAGAAAATGGGACTGAGGTAAGATGAATCGATGTAATGAGACAACCCCTTTAATATTGGTTCATTTAAAATATTAAACCAACAACACAGAAGGCTTGTTACAAGTCACACAAATAAAAGCTAAGGGTGGGATCAGCAACTTGAGTAGTTTGCCTAGGATGAGGGCAAAGCTTGGCCATCAAAATCAAGAGGGCATGATCAAGCTTTTGAGAAAATACAAAAACAATGGCTATTAGTGCATTGGTCTGGTCATCTTTCATTCACAGTACAGCATATGTTAACCCACAGCAACCTATGTTAGATCTAGATACTTGTAAATAGTAAGATACAGATGTAGAAAAGTTTAGTCTGATCATGTTATCTGCTCTTAGATCACAACAAAAGCCATTAAAACGCGTGGAGAAAGTTGAGATAATTTTGCCGTGATATCATGGTGCATGTTCTGTCAAGTTTACTTCTACAGTTTTTTTTCCAAAATGTTTTTGTTAAAGTTTTATCAGTAAAGTATAATATACAAACAAAGCTTGGCATACGTCTAGTCATTTTTATTCAGTAAGGATACACAGTTTGTTTTCTTTCTTTTGCCAACAAGCAAGATTGAATTCCATAGTTTCCATATTTGACTAGTTCCATCATTCACATCATTTCATGTATGAAAACTGTCTAGGTCTAACATTTTTGTTGTTGCCCATAGCAACCAATAAGAGCCCCTCTTTCATTTTTTCAGAGCACTATATGAAATAAAAGGGGAGCTCTGATTGGTTGCTATGGGCAACAAAGACAATCTAGACCTAGACAATTTTCATACATGAGGCCCTTATGGTATGTTCACACGGGCAAATACCCATCCTGGACCAATTGAAGAATATTTTTTCTTTGCTGGACAACCATTTTTAAACGATTAAATAGAGGGCTTTTTTCACTGAGTTTTAGCAGTTTTGCATGTACTCTGTGTCCTCAGACTATGGGTGGTTCTTCATCTCTAACAGGATTACAGATGAAGCCATGCTTTTCAGTCATGACAGCACATGCACCTTATATTTAGTGAAGCTAATCTTGTTAGATATAATAAGTTTGCTACAATCTCATTTCGTCAGTCCGGTGATGTCACTCCCTGCTAATCAGATAGCAGACATCTCTGCTCTCAGCTAATCAGATAACAGATGTTCATCTGGTATGCAGGTAACCATAGAAACCTGTGTGCATAAAAAACGCTCTTATCTCATGACTAAAGTAAAATCTATTGATCAATGTATTTATAAAAAGTCTTCATTTAACTGTCCCTTTATGTTGAAAGCTAATAATTATAGTCAGAAAACCCCTTTAATATAATTTGCTCTTTTATTCCATCTGTTGCAACAACTCTGACTATATCTGTATGGTACCTACTGGGCTCATGTATTAGGGTATGTTCACACGGCATAAATTTGGCACGCATTTCGCCTCGTATTTGCGCTCTAATACGAGTGAGATGCGCGACGAAATTACGGTAATCCATAGTTCTCATAGAGAACTATGGATAACGCCTCCTCTCCCCGCTCATATAATACAATCGTATTGTATGTGCAGGGAGATAAGTGACATGTCAATTACTTGCGGCGAATATGCGGCGCGAGTAATGCCTGTCAATGGGGCTGGCGGGTGGCCGCCACCCCCTCGTCACGGGGGTACGCTCCCCAAATCATCTGGCGTAATTGCGTCTGTATTGTACGCGCCGCAATTACGCCATGTGAACATAGTCTCTATGGCTTGCTCTTTTCTGTAATAACAATATATCATTAAAGGGATTTTGCCACAAAGTGAGTTGTTTTCCTCTTATCTGGCTCAGGAGAAAATATACACAAATCATGAACTTTGCAGAGGGTAGAGTGAGGGGGCAGAGCAGCAAGGAGCACAGAGGGAGAAATAAGGGAGCTTCTGCAATGTTCACTCAAAAAATAACATTACAACCAGTGGATTGTCTATACAGCCTAAAGCCTCATACACTGCACTTTCTCCACAGTCCCTTGGAAGCTCATTCCTGTTCCCTGTCATCAGATAAGAAGTGCAGACAACTCAAGAGTGGCCAGGTCAGCTCCTATCAGCTGCTGGTCGTGTCTAATGTAAACTTTTAAGTAACTAAGGGCATGTAAGGAAGGCTGTAGCTCTCAGAGGCTTAACTTTTTGTAATCACATATATTTAGAAAAGTGATTAAATACCCATTTTGGAGGATTCTAAGAGAGGAGAGCAAGAAAGAGAAAAAAAGGGCAGGGTGAGAGAGAGAGAGGGGAAAAAATAGGTTTGATAGCGATCAATTGGAATGAAGTGGTATTTATATACATCTCTGACCATTCTTCTCTGTCGGTGGATTTGCTAGATCTATAGTTTTAAGAAAAAAATATACTAGGGGTTGGGCATTTTAAATTTAGATATGAAAATTTGAATCTTTAAAATTAGTAGCTAAAGTCCCAATCTTTTTTTTTTTGATTGGTCATAAAATAAGTAAATATATGTTACAAATATTATTGTAGACAATGCAAAATATAAAGAAAAAGAAAAGATTTTGAATTTAACATTGAATTTTACTTCAAGGTCAAAAGTCAACAACAATTTATTTAATAGCTAATAAGTAAATATGCTATTCCAGGTTAATCGGAAATACCGTATAAGATGTCATTTTTACTATGCTGTTTAATGTGTCGGTTAAGACAAGGATATAGCCTTTGGCGCCTAGTATTGAAATCTTACATTTCAGTAAGAAATATTTTGTTCCTTTGGTGTCTACTCCAATTTCCAAGCCCTTATGTTAAAGAAAAATTGTGTTCCAATGGGAATAGACCATTTTTATAAAGATTAATGAATGCAAGTTGTACTATGGACAGCAAGGGAATTATCTTATACCTAAGCATCACATCACAGCTGCTCGCCTCAACGGATTCACAAACATCGCTCGAAAATATGAAACAATTTCAAATAAAAAAAAAAATATCGCTGACTCGTTCTGTGTACCTATAGTAAATGGCATGGCTATTAAATAAAAAAAATAAAAAATGTGATTTATTTTCATGCAAGTATTTCAATTTCATCAAGCACATGTACAGACCTCTCACCATGGCAAGGTAAAGTATTGTTTCCAGATGGCAAATGTCAGGCTGCCAAGGTTTGAAGTAAAATATGACACATATTTGTTGAGAAATATGTTCTTAATACTCGCTATCAGTCTACCGCTTCCTCAAGTTCTTGTACTGTAGTTTATAAACTATTGGTGACAATAAAAATATTTTCTGTATTGTGTTTCTTATTGTTGCATCTCTTCCTTATGGTTTCATCGCTGAATGAAATAAATGACCTAGAGTAATATAATTATAGATACACCAAGCAGCCACAACATTAAAACCTACATAATATTGTGTAGGACCTTGTGCTGCCTAAGCAGCTTTGATTCATAGAGGCATGGACTCTACAATATCTCTGAAGGTTTCCTGTGGTATCTGTCACCAAGAAGTTTGCAATAAATCCTTGGAGTTATTTAAGTGAGGTGGAGACTTGTTTTTCAGCGCATGCCACAGATGCTTGACCGGCTTAAATTCTGGGAAATTCAGAGGCCAAGCCGACATTTACAACTTTCTGTCATGTTCCTTAAACCATTTCTAAACAATTTTTAAGTAATTGTTGTAGGGTGAAACTGTACATTGTCCTGCTATAATAAGCCACCTCCATTGGAGAATATTGTTGTCATGAAGGGGTATTCTTGGACTGCAACAGTCTTTAGAAGCGTTTTCTTTAAAAGGGTTTTCTCACCATGCTGTTTCACAGAACCAACTTCAGTCTCGCATTTCCTGGTTAGACTGTAGATGGTTCGACAGTAGTGATTGGCATTTCAGCTCTGCTATTCCTAGCTATTTCCTAGCTATTACAACGATATGAGTGCAAGAGTTTTATAATCTGTACTGCTCAAAACTATAGAGCTCTAAGGGTTAAACCTGTCATTAACTTACGTAAAGCTCCTGTTCTACAGATAACACTAAGCAGGGAGTGACTCACCATGGTCAGACTGCAGCTTAGAGCAATCAGATAAGAGAGAGCAGGGAGAGGTGGTAGTTAACCAAGACAAACTTATGTACACTAGCAATAGATAAAATCTTGTTTATCTTCATACCAAAGCAAAATCAAAACAGCAATGTATTTGGTAATAGTCTTCATTTACTTATCCGTATGTGTTAAAAGCTAATCATAGTGGTAAGAAAAACCCTTTAAGTAGTTGGTATGTCAAAGTAGCATCCAGATAAATGCCAATACCCAAAGTTTCCTAGCAGAACATTGCTTGTAGTATCAAACTATGTCCGCTACGTTGCCTTCTTCACATAGTGCATCTCTTCCCCAGGTAAGCAATCCACACTCAGCTGCGTGTCCATATGATAGAAAAGAAAATGTCATTCATCACATCAACCACCTTCCTTCATTGATAGTGTTATCCTGGTGCTCCATTGTCTGTTGGTGGAAAAGGGTCAGCATGGGGTCTTCAGCTACCTAGACCTATACACAGAGAGATGTAATGCACTGCGTGTTCTGACACCTTCTATCATAGCTAGCATTAACATTTCAGAAATTTGTGCTACAGAAATTCTTCTTTGGGACTGGACCATGATTATCAATGTGCCTTGGACTATTCTAACATGTAAATGAAAAGTGGACTAAGTAGACTATGTCTGGCCCATTATAGCCTATAGTTATGGTACGTGGTATACATGGTATATGTCTGGATAACTTTTTTTTGGTATTCAGGCACATACAAACGGTTCATGCAATTAAATGGATGTGAGCAAGGCCTTACTGATAACAGTTAAGGCCTTACTGATAACAGTTAAGGCTATGTTCACACAGCGTAATTGCAGGGCGTACAGTATTATGCCGGGTGATTTGGGAGTCGCGCTGATACGTGCGTACTCCCGTGGCGTGGGGGGGCTGGCAGCCCGCCGACCCCATTGACATGCATTACTCGCGGCACATATTTGCCGCAATTAATTGACATGTCAATTATCTCCCTGTGCGTACAATACGATCGTATTGTACCAGCCGGGAGAGGAGGTGTAATCCATAGTTCTCTATGAGTACTGTGGATTACCGTAATTTTGGCGCGAATCTCACTAAATGTGCGCCGAAATGACCCCATGTGAACATACCCTTAAAGATTGTCACATCACTTTGACTGACATTCTTCGTATGTGCTTACCATATTACTGCCCTAATTTAAGGCAAGATTCAAAAAGGAGTTCACACTGAGTTGAAACCAGGTGCGTCCCTCTACTCATGGGTTGTCCCATTGATTGAAAGTATATAGAAAGACAAGAGTATAGTATACAGGAGTTTAACCCCCTTGTACCAGTGAATGCTTTGTGTATTACTGTGTGGTTTTATGTTGAACTAATGATGAAATGCACTGAAATGCTACTTTGCACTGTGAGTGGTGATGACTTGTAATTGCATTTGAGATCTGCTAAGTCATGAAGATGTTATTGCTGTCTGTAAAATGTAACAGCTATGCAGCCAGAGGGATGGGGTAAAGCATAAATTGTCATGGTAACCTAGTTGGGAGGGGTAGGTAGGAGTTACCTGCCAAAAAGTAAATAATAGGCCTCAGATTAAGTGATAGTTAGTTTTGGTGTTATATCAGAGAAAGTGGTTTACCTTGTGGTCTGAACCTTTATCAGATGACAGGAGAAGATAAAAGGGAAGACTTAACCCTTTGAAGCCTGGGATTCTGCGAGACTGTAGCAGGTAAGGCTCACAGCCTATTTACTGGTCATGGATTCCTGCAAGAAACTCAAGATTTTTATGGAGAGAGTTGCTGCCTAGCTGAGCATGGAGGATCCCTTGGACAGGTACACTAGGGAGGTGTACACGACAGGTAGCGCATAGGAAGTCCCCCGCTGGCCTAGCAACCAGATGGTGTCCAGATTGTTGCCTTTGGCCTGGCACATCTAGATCCAGTTCTCCTGGGGTTGCTCTACATATCCTCTTGTAGTCTATCTGGAAGTCGCTAGGATTCAGTTCTTCTAGGGTTTGCGAACTCCTTGCAGTACCAACACTCAGGGCTGCCGTTAGGGGGGTACAGGAAGTACTCCCGTGTGGGTACCGCCCCCTTGCTCCACAACAATGGTACAGAGAACAGGCCACTGGTTGCGGCTGGGGTCCGGCGGCGGAGCGCTGATAGGAGTGGGGGGGGGGGGGGACGCTGCAGATGGGCCCTATTCTCGCTCTGCCGGCGGGCGGGATGGCCAACACTGCATCCGAATAAGGGACTGTTTAAAAGGGAACTCTACTGGCTGCTAGCTGCAACATAAGTTGAGAAAGGACTGTATTTGAAAGGAATTTCCGTGTATAACATCTTGCTGGTAAATAAAAGGGACAAGTCTATGCTTTTGTTACAAACATTAACCCTTCGTCTGCTTCCTGCACAACATCATGGGTGCCTCCCTACAACACTACAACACCAACACAGCAGGAGAGGACTACCACCACTATCATGGAGTGTGCTCCTGGGGGTAAGAGTACTGTCATCTACTGGACACTGCAGGTCCCCCACCCTTTTCATGTTCTGTTCCCGAAACACGGGCATGACAGGTACAAATGAAGTTGAAGCTACCGTGACAACCCTGATTATGAGCGTTGATTTATAACTATGATTCCTCTCATCCTTGCCGCTGCCCCCAACTCCGGCCCATTACAAGAGCAAATTGGAAGCAGCGCTCCCTTGTGTAATCCTGTTAAGCCGCGAGATAGGATATATAGATAGATATATCCTTCTCACCTTATAGTGTTGTGCAAATATCAGGCACAACACTTACAGAAGCATAACAACAATCTTGTTGGAACTGTTGAGACCCACTGGTTTACGCTGCAGGGTGTCAGAGATTCTCTTCTCCTCTTGATATCGGAGGTGAGGTATTATTAAATATTTTCACATAAGTGGATATGTGTCATACCATGATAAACTCCAACCCGAGCTAACTGCACAGGATCATACTGGTATCGTCCAGAATATTTTTTTATTTTGTAAAAGGAAAATGCGTTTCATATCAACTTCTGTGACACTTCATCAGTTCTAATACCATTGATTGAAAGTAGATCAAGCCATGCAGATGGGCATCTGAATCTGTTAATTGGGGACATACGCACTTGTCTGAAATAATGAAAGATCTGATAAAGAATAATGCCATAAAAATCAGTGTTCAGACCTCAAAAGTTGGCAGACTGCATGACTGTTATGAATGGGAATATAGCTCATTAATTGGGATTTTTCATTAAATATTTTAGGAGTGGCTGTCTGAGGAGGAAAACTGCTAGACAGATTAAACCCAGATAAACAGGGTTTGTCCCTACTGCTATTAATATACTTCAGCATTGTGCTAAACTACAAAAAGAAGCCTGAAATCATTATTCTTGGTGGAATGTCTAGATACATTTTGCTCTAAAACAAATTAAAAATACATTTTTTGTGGTCTCATTTTATTTTTAAGGTGGTGAACACCAGAAGCAGGAAGAGTGTGCCTGTCAGGGTTCAGTATTTGGCCTTAAAAGTCAACACTAGTTCCTTAAGAAGCACACTGTCAATTGGAAGCTGGACCTTAAAAAGTTTAAAATGACTTAAAGGGGTTTTCTCACTGCAAAGATTTTATCTCTAATGATGGGGACATTAAAAATAAGCACTTTTGCAGTTGGTGTGCATTACCTAAATCATTTAGTATAACAGATATAAGCTAATCTGAATGTTATTCATCTAAAACTGCATCCTGATGTTGGACCACACCACCTTTTCTTTAATTGGCTGTCTGATATTTCATTCAGCCTGTTGGGACCCCCCATGCTGTGATTGGCTGCCTGCACTCTGTAAAAAAAAAAAAGCACTCTGTGCTTACTTCCCCTCTGAGCTGTGGAAAATAAAAGTGAAACAGCTTTCCATGCTGGGTGCCGGCTATGTAACAAAAGCTGTCTGAGCTCCTCTATGCTCATGTCCCATCTCTATGTGAAGGATCTTAGCAATTACTGAGTCTCCTGCTGCTAGATTCACTCTCCCCTCAAATAATACAGCCTTATACACTGCTCCCCCATATAACACAGCCTTATACACTCTGTCCCCCTTCTACCTCCTGCCTGATAACAGAGTGGGGAGCAGAGTGCATTCCTCACATTTGTTTCATCAGTTCAGGCTGTATTTATAACTGTTTACACCAATATAGGTGTTCTGGTTACAAGGAGCTTGTGAAGGGAGGTTACAGCTCTGCAGACATCAGAACTGACCATTTCAATAGGTCTGCAGAGCTGTGACATCCTCTCCCTTCCACTGCTCACACAGAATGATGATGTCACTAGTCTTCAGTGAGAGAAGACATGCCTACTGGAAGGAGAGACCTGCCTACTGGGAGGAGAGACACGCCTACTGAGTCTGTAACAGACAAAAACAGCTCTGCGAAAGCCTGTGATGAGAAAACCCCTTTAATTAATAATGAGCTTTCTAGTCTAGTTATATATGGCATGTCTGCTGCAAATCCATGGCAAAATTTAGATACATTATATGAATTTGCCAAACATTTAATGTTTTGCAAACTGTAAAAAAATCACAGTAAAAATCTAAAGCATTTCTGCAACAGAATGAACATGCTGTGGATTTTAAATCTGCTAAATCCGTAGATTTTTTTTCTGCCACATGTGGATGGAGTTTTCAAAGCTCCAGCCAACACATTATGTACTATACATATGGATCAGGTGTACATAAACCTTATGGGCAGCTGTAACCTGAGCTCGCATTGAAGCTGAGGTCCCAGGAGACAAGTGCCATGTTCATCTGTACTAGGGCATTCCCATAGAAAATGAAGAGTCGTGCGTAAGCACAACCGACACTCCATTCTCAGCTGACACTTTCTGGAGCCCGTTCCCAAGATAGGTGCGGGTTCGAGAGGTGAGACTCACACCTACCTAGCTTTGATGGCATATCCCATCAATATCCTATCAATATGCCATCAGAGTGCAAGGTGGGAATACCTTTTTCACATATAGATTTTGTGATTTACTAAGAAATATACTGTGGAGGAAAACTATGATGGCTATTATTTTTTACATCGCTGTTTTAATACATTACAGGTATGATAAGTCCATCCTGCATCCAATACTGTGTCAGTGCTGTTCCCCTCAGTGTTACTTTTTCTAACAACTTTATAATATTCCTTACTAGAGAAAAATGCTTTTTTTCCTCTGATCAGCCTTATGTTTTACATTCAAATAAGTTCAAGGGAAGAGAGTGAGGATTCCAGCACCACATATTGGAAGTAGCATTCCATGTGACCCAACAAATAGTGTTGAGATTTAACTAGAAATTTAAAGCCAAGCCAGTGACCCATCTGCAGTCAGCTGTTTAAGGGTGTTTGAGGCTCTTCAGAGAAGAACAGGAATCTGGCTTGCTGGTTGAGAGGTTTTAAACATAGCTCAAAATAACTAACCATGAGGCACCATGAAGATAGTAAATGTCCAAACACCTTAAGGATTCCCTCCTGCTTTCTAATCTGCGTACTTAGTCTTAAATCACTAGTAATATCATCTCCTGGGACCTCAGCTTTTATGAGCGCTAAGGTTGCAGCTGCCCATTGAGTCTATGGAGAGGGAGGGGATCCACACACAAGAAGCAGCATGGAGGATATTAGTCAGCAGCAGGGCCGTCTCCTCCCTTGGGCCCGGTAGGCCCTTGCCCGGGGGCCCCACGATCTCAGGCGGCCCTCCCCGGAAGCCGCCTACCCTGCCAGTGGAGCGACAGCCGGGATTCGGGCCGCAGCGCCGGCTCGGAGCGTCGCCGCAGGAGGCTGGGGTTTCCCCCTGGCGGGCCCTGAGTACCGGCGCCGGCCTGGGGCGCAGGTCCCCTTTCATCCCACGGCTGCATGGCCGGGTCACAGACCCAGCCATGCAGCCATCCGGCCGCCAGCCTGCACCGCGCGGTGCGGGCAGCAGCCGAGGCTGAACATCTGGGATCTATTGATCCCGTCTGTTCAGCTCCCAGGAGGCCGCGGGGCAGGCGCGTGATTTGATGACGTCATCGCGCGCCTGCTCCGCGGCCATGCAGTTTGCTGTGAACGGCCACCGGCTCCGGACGAGAAGAGGAGGGAAATCCGGTAAGTAAGATTTTTATTTTATTTTTTAAAACTACTGCCCTGCCTGCCCATATACCCTGCCCTGCCTGGCTATATACCCTGCCTGGCTATATACCCTGCCCTGCCTGCCCATATACCCTGCCCTGCCTGGCTATATACCCTGCCCTGCCTGCCCATATACCCTGCCCTGCCTGCCCATATACACTGCCCTGCCTGGCTATATACCCTGCCTGGCTATATACCCTGCCCTGCCTGCCCATATACCCTGCCCTGCCTGCCCATATACTGCCCCTGCCTGGCTATATACCTGCCCTGCCTGGCTATATACCTGCCCTGCCTGCCCATATACTGCCCCTGCCTGGCTATACACTGCCCTGCCTGGCTATATACACTGCCCTGCCTGCCCATATACTGCCCCTGCCTGGCTATATACCTGCCCTGCCTGCCCATATAGTGCCCCTGCCTGGCTATACACTGCCCTGCCTGGCTATATACACTGCCCTGCCTGGCTATATACACTGCCCTGCCTGGCTACACACACTGCCCTGCCTGGCTACACACACTGCCCTGCCTGGCTACATACACTGCCCTGCCTGGCTATTTACCTGCCCTGCCTGCCCATATACTGCCCCTGCCTGGCTATATATCGGTCCTGCCTGGCTATATACCGGCCCTGCCTGCCCTAATTACTAAGATGTTTTTGCGTTACATTCTGCAGGACGAGTGTGCGGCCGGGAGAAGTGGTTATGGTGGAAAGGAAAAGGGAAAAAGAACGATTCAGAGAACGACTGAAAAGACAGGACGCCTCCGGTGAGTCCCTGGTGTCAGGGGTTATTTTACTTCTATATTCGATTAGTGCTGTGGTCTCTGTCATGTAATAGTGACCTGAGCTGGTAATGTTTATATTTGTTTTCTTTGAGTATTTATTTATTTATTTTTTTGGGGGGGGGGGGGGGGGTGGGGGGGGGGGGGGGGGGGGGGGGTTTGTTAGGGTGGGAGGGGGGGGGGGGGGCCCCGTCACCTCTCTGCCCGGGGGCCCATAGTGCTGTTAAGACGGCCCTGGTCAGCAGTAAGGAGCAGTGTAGCAGGGAATCCAACACAGAGGTCAGATAAAAGACTACTATGCAACCAGAAGCAACTCCGTTTGTCACTCTGCCTCTTTTCTCCTTTTCATAGACAAATACGGGAGGTGTAACCTGAGCTTTCAGTAAAGATAATGTCCCAGTAGGGGATTCCCTTACTTATTTATAACTTACTGAACAGGGAAGGGAAAGAGGCTGATTAAAGGAGAGGAAATCATTTTTCTGTAATAAGACATAGTACAAAGTTTCTTTTCTTTTTGCTTGCACTTTTGAATTAGGGAAAGCTGTATTATAATTGGAGGTATGGAGGACAACCCCATTCCATATGATCTTTTAAGACATATAAACATCATAGCTAGTGCAGATCTATTATAAATTTAAAATTCATGCTCTGGAGGATCCAGCCTGTACATATATTACATAGTTGACCCTCTATTTAATTAAAAATTTGGGCCAAAATCACATCTGCTAGTTTTTTTATCACGTGGGTTTTTCCGTGACACAGATCCCCACTGCCTTTAAAAAAAAAAAGTGAATTCCCTTTAAAAAAACATCTTTAATTTCAGTTTTTACTTAATGCTTACTGTATTGCCACTTAATTATCACCAAAGCGAACCTAACAGTAAATATGCTGTTGTTTCATATAAAACAGCAGCAGTTTTCTTTTTCCCCTACTTCCTCCAACGCTTTTTTTCCATTTGTTGATTTTCAAAAGATTAATTTTACTTATTCCCAGAATTCTCTTAAATGATGTAAAAGTAGGCAGCACTCTACCACTGAGTTTCAGGCAACATTTATTTTGTGTAGCTTTTAAAGAATAATGCAAAAAAAAAAAAAAAAAAAATAGCCCATTACCATTCTTTGTGACATTTTTTATACATTTATCAAGATAAGAAGCTCTATCTTTTGGCACAGAGAATATAAACTTAGGGGTTTTGGTTTTTAATCAAGGTTGGGAGAGATGTTTCTTGGCACCATGCATGATATATGCAAACAATATCTGCAAACACTCAGTCAGTTTCCAAATTGTGTTTTGCTCAAATCATCCAAAATGTAGAGCTCCAATGTAACAGTGTTAACGATAAATTCTATCTATATATAGAGAATAAATAGACCTATATGTATTAGTATGATACAGTCAGGGGCCCAGATAATGTGAGTCAAGAATGATCAACACAATTTACTACACAAACTGCAAACCTTAGAATGAAGCAGAATGTTTTAATAACTTAATAAGTCTCCAAAATCTACAGTTATGAAATCTAGAAAGAAAAAATAGATAAACTACTCGTGCCATGAGAAGGGGGGCATAACCCAAAAAACCCGCTTTTAGTTGTTTTACAGACTTTTGTCATAAAATTTTAAACTATATAAAAAAAGTATAGAATTTTTCAAGTAGGGTGGGGGACATTCACATTTTATGAGAGGATAAATAACTAAAATAGTACAAAAAAAATAGAAAATAGTGCAGAGATAGTTAGATGAAAGAAGGGCTAAAAAAAACGTCTTTCCACCTCAGTTCGGCTCTATGACATTTTTCCTTGGAGTACTGTGAATTTTCTGGATTGGCTAAAGTTTGGACTACTGACCATGGACTGACTTTGTTTGCACCCTTATATGTTATGGATTTGTGCACTGCTTTAGATACAAAGATAGATATATAGATAATGGTGGATAAAAAAAAAAAAGATAAAAGTAACGTAAGCCCCCACTGGAAATTTTTCCCTTTCTCCCTCCGTACCAGTTGTTAGTTAGTTATTGTCACCTTCTTACTTGTTTGAAATATGTTATGTATGTAACACCCCCTTGAATGTACAGCGCTCTGGAACTAAGGGCTCTCTAAAATAAATAATAAAAAATAGATGATATTAGTTTTTTAAAATTTTCAATTTGTGGACCAAAAAGTCCCCTGTGAAAATGTTTAACGTGCTGTTCTTGTTTCTCTTTTTCTTAGATAGATAGATAGATAGATAGATAGATTGATAGATAGATAATATATGATTGATTGATAGATAATATGTATTTCTAGATGATAGATAATATTTTAATTTTTAATTTTTATAGTTTTTATTTTGTAAGGCTAAAAAAGACAATCGTCCCAAACTAGTTCAGCCTGTTTGCTAAGGTGTTTATCCAGAGGAGCAAAAACCCCCCAAAGGGAGAAAGCCAATTGTCCTCATTTTAGGGAAAAATTCCTTTCCCGACTCCAATTGGAATCAGAAAAATCCCCGGGTCAATGACCCCTCTCCTGAATCCCGTCACTATAACTTGTTATTTATTACGCTCCAGAAATGCATCCAAACCCTTTTTGAACTCGGTTTATTGAATTCACCATGACCAGTCCCCTCTGGCAGAGAATTCCATGTCTCACTGCTCTTACAGTAAAGAATCCCTTTCGAGGTTTATGTAGAAACTTTCGTTCCTCAAGACGTAAAGGATGCCCCCTTGTTCTAGATACAGCCCTGTGTATAAATAAATCTTGGGAGAGATCTCTATATTGACCTTTGATGTATTTAAACATATTTATTATGTCCCCCCGAAGCCTTCTTTTCTCTAAACTAAATAACCCTAATCTTGCCAATCTTTCTGTGTACTGTAGTCCACCCAGTCCTTTTATTATTTTTGTTGCCCGCCTTTGTACCTGTTCAAGCTCTACAATGTCTTTCCTGTGCACTGGTGCCCAAAACTGTACACAATATTCCATGTGTGGTCTAGACCGTGAATTGAATAATGGGAGATAATGTTCTCATCATGTGCATCTATGCCCCTTTTAATGCACCCCATGATCCTATTTGCTTTGGCTGCTGCTGCCTGACACTGGCTGCTACAATTAAGTTTACTGTCCACCAGGATTCCCAAGTCCTTCTCCATGTCACTTTTACCCAGTGTTTTTCCATTTAACATGTAATCATGTAATGGATTTCTCTTCCCCATGTGCATAACCTTGCATTTATCAGTGTTAAACCTCATCTGCCATTTCCTGCCCAGGCCTCCAACTTATCCAGATCCCTTTGGTAATAACATATTATCCTCTATTGTGTTGATTACTTTACAGAGCTTAGTATCGTCTGCAAAGATCGATATTCTACTATGTATTCCCTGTGTAAGATCATTAATGAAAATGTTAAAGAGGATAGGGCCCAATACTGACCCTTGTGGTACCCCACTAGTAACAGCGATCCAGTCTGAGTATGTACCGTTAATTACTACCCTTTGTTTTCTATCAGTGAGCCAGTTACTTACCCACTTGCACACATTTTCCCCCAGTCCAAGCATTCTCATTTTTTTTACCAAACTTTTAATGTGGCACCGTATCAAATGCTTTAGAAAAATCTAGATATATGACATCCAGTGCCTCACCCCGATCCAGTCTAGCACTGACTTCCTCATAGAAGCTGATGAGATTAGTCTGACAGGACCGATCCTTCATGAACCCGTGCTGGAACGGCGTTATACATTTATTTTCAGTGAGATACTCCAGGATAGCATCTCCAGGATAGATAGATAGATAGATAGATAGATAGATAGAAAATAGATAAATAGATTATGGATACATAGACAATAGATAGACAGATAGATGGATAGATTGATATAGATAGATAGCTAGATAGATAGATATATAGATAAAAAACAGATTTAAAAGTGTTGTCCATGTCCAACTTTTTTTTTTTCAAATTGGTGCCGCTGCTATAAAACAAAAAAAAAGTGGTACATTCTTCCTCATTCTTCTCCATTCCAGCACTGTCTTTGTTGCTGCTCCTCCAGTCTTCTATTGTTTTCCTGCTCTCCACAGTCGGCTTTGTGCAGTCTGCGGCCACTGATTGGCTACAAGTGGTTTTTTTTCTTATATAATGGTCCTGAGCATTCACTGCCAATCTGTTATGTCAGGAAAAGCCATGTGATTGCAGCAGACAGTCAGCAGCTGCAGAGTACATGAGCCGACTGTAAAAGACAACAGAAGAAGCGGCAGAGCATCGTCAGGGGCAGCATTAGAATGGAGGGAAGGGCGTAGGTAAGTATCCCTTTTTTCTGTTTTATAGCAGCAGCATTAATTTGAAAAATAATTTTAACCTGGACCATCCCTTTAAGTGAGATGATGAAAATGTTACATCATAGTAAAAAAAAGTATAGGTAATGGCATAGAAACTGGGCCTTAGACTTGCCAACATGGTCATACCTATTGGAGTGGTTCTTTCAACGACAGTTTCCAATGTCAGCTTAGAAGAGCAAAAACTCTTTCATGGATAAAAGAATTTACAAACCCATTAAATGAGTTATGAGACAAGAAGCAAAAGGGGAAAGAAATCTGTTTCCCCAGAAGGATCGCTTGTGAGCTCTGTTTTATGCATTAGCCTGAGCATATCCTGAAAGATATGAAACAGTAGTTGGTTCTTTTCAAACTCTTCTATGCAGAAGCAGTAGCACCTACAGCAAATAAATCATCCTATGGTATAATAAAAGACAGCAGGAAGCATGTGCTTTCTTTCTTCCCAGTTAATACAGAACAGTTATACAGAACAGCCCTGATAAAGTGGAAAATTCTGTCTGTTTCGAAGGCTCTCTATGTACGGTTGAAACCAGAAGTTTACATACACTATATAAAAAGACACATCTGCATGTTTTTCTCACTATCTGACATGAAACCAGAATAAACCTTACCCGTTTTAGGTCAATTAGGATTACCAAATTTTTTTGTATTTGTCAAATGCCAGAATAATGAGAGAGAGAGAGAATTTTTAAGGCATTTTTATTACTTTCTTCAAAGTTTAAAGTTTACATACACTAGGATTACTATGCCTTTAAACAATTTGGAACAGCCCATATGATGATGTCATGTCTTTGGAAGTTTCTATTTTAAAGCACACCAGAAACACACTTCTTCTGTGTGTAACATCTTGGGAAAGTCTAAAGAAATCAGCCGATATATCAGGAAGAGAATTGTGGACTTGCACAAGTCTAGATCATGCTTGTGTGCAATTTTCAGATATCTGAAGGTTCCTTGTTCATCTGTACAATTATATGCAAGTACAAAAAAGATGTGAATGTCCAGCCATCATACTACTCAGGAAGGAGACAGGTTCCGTGTCTCATAGATGAATGTGCTTGGGACCGACATGTGCATATCAACCCAAGAACAAAAGCAAAAGACCCTCTGAAGATGCTGACAGAAGCTGGTAAGATTGTATCATTATCCACAGTTAAACGAGTGTAAGGGCTGGGTAGTGGATCCGCCGGACCACCGCAAGCGATGGTAGTTAAGCCACGCCAGGGAACGGAATCTAAGTAGAAGCCCGGTTTTCACCAGAGCCCGCCGCAAAGCGGGACGGACTTGCTGCGGCGTGAGGCTACCAGGTCGTCCCCCCTGACGTGACTTGCTTGCGGTGGCAGCCGAGGTGCAGCGTGGTACCGAATCGTAGTCCGAGAATCGTAGTCGTGGGCAGGCAGAAGGTCAGGACAGGCGGCAATGGTTCGAGGTCGTGGACAGGCAGGAAGGTCGGGGCAGGCGGCAGAGGTTCGGAGTCGAGAAACGTAGCAAGAGGTCTGGTACACGGAAAGGCGAGAATACACTTTGGGGAACGCTTTAGCTAAGGCACGAGGCAACATAGATCCAGCAAGGAGTGTTAGTGGGACGTACCTTAAGTAGGGGAAGCGCCTGGCATTTAGCCAATTAACGGGGCGCTGGCCCTTTAAATCCTCGAGAACGAGCGCGCGCGCGCCTTAGGACACAGGCACGCGCGCCTCGGCCGGCAGAGGACGCGGACGGCACAGGAGCGAGGTTAGGTGAGTCCCTGGCAGTTGCAGACCCCCGGCTCGTCCCGCGGCCAGCGGCGGCACCCGACCCCGGTGGGCACCCGGGGAGGGGGTCACGGGTGCGCCCGCGGCCCGCGGGCCGAGGAGCAGGGGGTGCCGTGACAACGAGTACTGTATCAACATGGGCTGAAAGGCCACTCTGCCAGGAAGAAGCCATTACTCCAAAAGAAACATCTAAAAGCCAGATTAATGTTTGAAAATGCACACAGGAACAAAGACCTACATTTTTGGAGACATGTCCTGTGGTCTGATTAAACCAAAATCTCATGATAATTTATGTAGATAACTCAGTAGAAGAAGAAAACTACAACTTGTAGTGGAAAGTAGACACAGGCGTGCCATAAGGTCAGTATTGGCAGTACACTACTATTGTTAGGGACCCTGATCAAAAGAGAGGCCTACTAATATGGTGCATGACAGGAACTGGTAATTGGAGGTGCAAGGGGGCAGTTACTTTGACTGAATGGGGACCTGAATTAGTGATGGCAACCTTATGTAGGAATGTTGCATTGGTAAAAGAAATATAGCTACTATTATTGCTTGCAATGATCTTTAAAGCAATAGAATCAGCAGGATTTATGCCTCTTCATTTTTGTCAGTGGTTCTAAAGGCAGGGTCCAGTGTTTATTATGCTGCTAAGGCCCCATTCGCATCACGTTTTTTTATATCTACTTAATGTATGCATAAAACAGACTTTTTAAGGACAAAATGTTTACAAATTTAGACTTTTAGTTTTTTTTAAGATGTACATTAAATATATTTGCATTTGGTTCTGTAAGTCTTTCTAAAGGCTTATGGAAAGAGAGCTGTACTCCTCAGCGCCATTTGTACGCTTTTAACAGAGAAAATGTATGTGTGTGTATGTGTATCTAGCTTTAGGTGTTATGGGATAGAACAGGTAAAACACCCAGTGAAGGGAGGAGACAGGAGGGCGTTGCTTCTACAGAGAGAAGCCTTTTGGATATGGCGCTTAAAAACCCAATTTCCCTTGGGACTGATTAATAAAAATTATTTGTTGTATGTTTATTAATCATTCTTTCATGAGTTTGTAAAGTTTGTGTTATTAATTACGCCCCGCAATTATGCCGTGTGAACCCTGCCTAAGGACTGTTTCAGCCTGAAACGTGTCAGCGTTGCTTTCTCCACTGTATGTTTTAATGGATCTACAATATAGTCTTGAATTTTACTTTGGTGCTGGATTCCATTTCACATTGGAAAGAGAGCTGCAAGCACAAGCATGAGATAATATCTGCCCTAGCCCTGAAATAAAACAAAATCAGAACAGCAATGTATTTGGTAATAGTCTTAATTTATCTTTGCCTACATGTTTAAAGCCAATCAATGTGGTGGGAATACCCCTTTAAATATTCTTTTAAGCTACTTAAAGGGGTTGTCTCACCTCAAAGTTTCATAAGATGCTCTGTCGCTTCCTGGTCAAACTGTCTGTAATTACCATATGTATTCAGACCTCCGCTAATTAGTCTAGATTAGCTCAGAAGCTTCTCTGAAACTGCTAGCAGGAGATTTATCTAAAGCAAACAGTACTAATTACTGTTTTTTGTCTGAAAGATCAGATAACACACACTCTCACTCTGGCTGATGTGATGTCCTCACTCCCTGCCATCAGATAGAACAAACAGCAGGGGGAGAGCAAACAAACAGGTCAGTCACTTTAGGAACCAAATAGAGCCAGAAAGGTGATAAAATCACTTGTAGCTCCTTACCAAAAAAGATGAAGAAAGCAATATTTTTGGAAAATGTCTTCATTTAGTGTTCCCTACATGTTGCAAGCTATTCTTTGTAGTGAGACAACCCCTTTAAAGGTATATGCTTGTTGGATGGCAAGAACGTGATGTGAATAGGGCCTAAGACTAGTGGGAACCATTTAGCAATATAAGGTTATGTGCCCTGTGCCAGCACACAGGTTGCACACCCCTAAGGTCAGCCTTGTGCACATTTACAGCATGTTGCTAATAGAAAGGCATAAACACAATCATTGATGTTGTTCTCTTGCTGGAGATTCTCAATAATTCGGAATGAATTGAAGATATATGTTACTGAAATGTTTACCTCCTGTACTTGGCTGTAATAAAATATAATGGCAATGCATATTCTGTTTATTATTTAGTAATTACTTTCTTGCATTTACTAAATAATGATCATAGTTTCTTACATTATGTAAAAGCTCCAATTAAACGAAATTGCACTCCCTGCTGCTAAATACACTGACAGATCCGAGTCTGAAAACAACAGGGAAGGAAAAAATGTTCTTGAAACTATAGCTAGTACTTCCGCCATGAAAGCGAATGTGCACACTCCGCTCTGGCAGGCTCTCATAGTTATGATGATAGATGAAAGTATTCACTGAACGCTCAGGTTTTGCATTTCACTTGTGACGACATCGAATGGACAAGGAGGAAATGCTATCCTGCCAGATTAAGAGCGGCATATTACATGTGAGGAACGCCAGTGCAGGTCAATGATCTGCCTCTGCAACACATGCTGCTTATCTACTTACACTAAGACCCTTCCTTCGTCTTGTGTGTTGCTTCAAAGTCTTGTCATGTTTCCGTCTAAAACAACAAATATATCATTTCAAGAGGGTCCAAGTGACAGGTGCTTGGGGGGATCAACAAAAAGGGGGCTGGTGACCAAATTCGACTTTATAGCGTAGGGGTCTGTGGCTTTAGTTACAATTCCCATCAGCACACAGTCCAGGACTCTAATAGGCAAGACTAGAGTGCTTTGGTGGGTTCTACACATGTGACAGATGCTGCACATGTATTTTCCTCAAGTTTCATTTACCCAGCAAAGAAGAACTAGGGAAATACGCTAAATGACATACTTGAAATTGTAGTGTACTATGCTGTATAATCTTACCACGCTGGACTCAGACTTAAAATCAGTGCTGACATATGAACCACAATAGTCAGTCCTGGAACTGCTGTCGTCATAACCATAGCATACATAAGTACCGATCACTTAGATCAGTAGTTAAAGGAGTTGTCTCATTACAAGCTTTAAGCCTACTTCAATGCTTCTGGCAGCAAAGGATTTTTGAACTCAGGGGCGTGCTTCTTGTCTGCCTCTTCTCCTCCCTCTTCCCCCCTCACCTCAGCACACAGAAAGCTCTCCTCCATAACTTCTATACAGCAGAGGGGGTGAGGGGGTTTGCTGCCAGGGTTAAACCTGTGTGTGCCTGCCTAGGTCTACTGCACTGTCAGCTCCACAGAGTCAGGAGACAGGAGAGGGCTGATCTATGAGTGTGGAGAGGTCTGTAAAGCTGTGTATGCTAATAGCAGAGCAGGGGGGGATGCAAGTGTTCCTATACCCCCTGCTTAGCATACAAATCTCCACATCTCCAGCAACAACAAACCCTATCAGAATAGACACAGGGCAGCTGTGAAGTGTGTTACTATAATCACCATGGTGTCACTAATACAGCAGAGCAGGGAGGGATATGAACCGTTCACATGCCTCCCTGATCTGTTCTATTAGTATAGTCAGAGCTCCACAGACACATCATGATTATAGTAACACAGTTCACTGCTGTCACATCTACTGACTACAGATCAGCCTCACCTCTGCTCTCCTCAATCTGTGTAGAGAGCAGGAGGGAGCAGGCACACACAGGGTTAATCCAGCTACACAGACACAGAAGCCAGAGCCCTCCCCCTCCCTCCACTACAGAAGCATACTGTGCAGGAGGGGCTCTGTGCTCTGACCTGTATTCAGAAACAGATGAGTCATCAGCACTGACAGCCAGTGAGATAAAGATCAACAGGTCAGCTGCTATAGGGATTTCAGGAGCTGATGCACTACTACTAACAGGGATAACTCAAAATCAGTAGGACATTTGTAATGAACATATATTGCAAAGCTGCTTGTTTTTTAAAGATATTTTAATTAAAACCCAATCATTGTAGCGAGACCACCCCTTTAAGATAATAAGTAGTAGTTAGATAATAATTTCCTTACCTCTAACCCAGGGTGATTTAGCTTTCCAGGCCTTTTCTGAGCAGTTATTTCTAACCTCTAAGTCAGGGGTCTTCAAACTGCGACACTCCAGCTGTTGGGAAACTACAACCCCCATCATGCCCACTGTTATAGATTATATACATGCATGATGGGAGTTGTAGTTTCCCAACAGCTGGAGGGCCACAGTTTGAAGACCCCTGACTTAGAGGTTAGAATTAACTGCTCAGAAAAGGTCTGGGTAGCTAAGTCACCATTGTTTAGAGGTAAGGAAATTAGGCCGTCCATGAAAACTGTCAGTCTCAAGCGTCCTCTCTTGAATAAAGAAATTGCCCAGCAACTTGTAGAAAGTTCACAGAAACTTCCTGGGCTTTCACCAGATGTCTCTTCCTACGTATACTGGATAAGAATTGGTTTGGGGTGGTACTCCATGTGCTCTGTACCCCAGTTAGTTACCCCAATAAAACTAACGAAGATAATGTATTTTTCCTCCAAAGTGTTTGGTGGGAGACCTTGACCTGTGTGGTTGTAGTCAACAAATGAGATTAAAATTATGTGCCAGTCCTGAAAATGCTGCCTTATTTTCACGTAGGTTATCATTTCCTTGCAATTTTTATTGGGGGCCCCAGCAGGAAGCTTAGCTATCAGTTTCAAAGTGCTATGTAAATGTAGAAGAGAAAGCATAACATCCTCAAGAGTCATTTCTGGCGATGACCCTGGCACTAGACTGCAAAGTGGATCTTCACCTTCAGATGCTCCAAATATTAGTTGCACAAATAAAACTGGACAGATATTAGTTTACTGCTTGGACTGCACATTGGCCTAAGAGAAAGATATCCTTGAAGTCCTTACACTTTGGGATTAAAATTGGAGCTTCTTTAAAATTTAAAGGGGTTGTCCACTCTTTGATTTTTATATTTTTTATGTACACAATAGAAATTTATGCAATTTTCTAATATGGATGTATTCAGTCCTGCTCCTGTACCTCTTTATAACAGTGCAGTAGGCCCCTAAAATGGAATATTACTTATATACAACTACACAGCGTACCATCATTTGCTTGAGAAAGAGGCAGACTATTGCCTCGAAGCGTCGCACACCTGTCTGTTTGCTATCCTTCAGCTACACATTATGTGAAGATACAATTTATATCAAGTCACTGATGTTGGATGTGCTTTATCGTAGACTATACGGCGACCTGCAAGTATTCTTGTATATATACTCATGTCACGATTGTGAATAGTAATAAATTATGAAAGTATTTTTGCAAAAAAATGATGGCACGCTGTGTAGTTGTATATAAGTAATATAGGTGTGGGGTGAAGAGGATCCCTGTTTGCACAGTGTGGATTAAGCATATCGAATAGCAATACATGTTTGGTTTTACGAGCCCTAAAATGGAATAACCCACATTCCAGTGCATAGTAATGGCTCTCATAGACTAAACAGTCATGTGACCCATCTCAAATATCTCATGTAACCCCAGTAATCCAGGTATTAAGAAGTAGAACTTAATACCTCGATATTACTACCTCCAGCAGCATCTTATCATGTGGCCACCACACAAGTCATGTGACCTCTGGTATCCAAGTACCAATAGTGTATGGAGGAGCAGAACTTCTCCAGTATTACTACCTCCAGCAGCATCTTATCATGTGACCACCACACAGGTCATGTGACACCTGGTATCCAATTAACAGTAGTGTATGGAGGAGCAGAACTTCTCCAGTATTACTACCTCCAGCAGCATCTTATGTGACCATCACACAGATCATGTGACACCTGGTATCCAATTAACAGTAGTGTATGGAGGAGCAGAACTTCTCCAGTATTACCACCTCCAGCAGTGTCTTATCATGTGACCACCACACAGGTCATGTGACCCTGGTATCCAAGTACCAATAGTGTATGGAGGAGCAGAACTTCTCCAGTATTACTACCTCAAGCAGTGTCTTATCATGTGGCCACCACACAAGTCATGTGACCTCTGGTATCCAAGTACCAATAGTGTATGGAGGACCAGAACTTCTCCAGTATTACTACCTCCAGCAGCATCTTATCATGTGACCACCACACAGGTCATGTGACCCCTGGTATCCAATTAACAGTAGTGTATGGAGGAGCAGAACTTACCTCCAGCAGTGTCTTATCATGTGACCACCACACAGGTCATGTGACCCCTGGTATCCAAGTAATAGTAACATTAATAATTATTTTCCACCAGTATTTCCTATTCAGCTACCCCATAGATGTCATGTATCCCTGTTACTAACGGACTGCCAGAAGTTCACATGACAGACGCCATATTTCCTTCATACAGTTACAGCCATTACTATGGACAGGAATGTGTTCTATACCATTTTCTTTCTTTTTTTCGGTAGCAGCCTACAGCACTGGTATAAAAGAGGTATAGGAGCCAAATTATTAATAGATGTATATTATAAAAATGTGAGATTTTCTGTTATATGCATAATACCAAGAACAATAAAAAAGTTAACAACCCCTTTAAAGATTACATTATGAAATGGTTATTATTAAAGAAGCTTCAATTACAAACATCGTCCATTTCGATCTACATTTGCTCTGTTGTTTTCTAAGGGCTCGATGCTGTTCTGTCGCTGTATCTGTTATAGTACCTTTTTATATATCCCCTAATGGATACCATGGACAAAACACTGTGTGAACCCACCGTAACTGGATCTATATTCTGGTGCAAATTGGAACGCAGAAGACTTTTTCATAGTTTCATAGTTTGTAAGGCTAAAAAAAGACAAGTCGTCCATCTAGTTCAGCCTGTTGTGCTAAGGTGTTGATCCAGAGGAAGGCAAAAACCCCCAATGAGGTAGAAGCCAATTGTCCTCAATTTTAGGGAAAAATTCCTTCCTGACTCCAATCTGCAATCAGAAAAATCCCTGGATCAATGACCCTCTCTCCTGAATCCTAGTCACTATAACTTGTTATATTATTACGCTCCAGAAATGCATCCAAACCCTTTTTGAACTCGGTTATTGAATTCACCATGAGCAGTCCCTCTGGAATAAATCCCAATGTACAGTGAGAAATTCTGAAATAATATGCTCAGGAACTGCCACTTATACTAAAGGGGTACCCAAACCATAACCTTGCTTTAAACTGCACTCATAACTTGCGCTCAAAGTCATGCAACCAATAAACTTGCAAAAAACTAGTATTATTACAAGGAGTACGCCAAATAGCGGTCAAGCCCATAGAGTGGCTGATTTCCTACATGACATATGTCTATCACTAAAATTAGGTAGAATAAGCATTTGACTAATAAAATAACAAGTATGAAAACTGCACAGCTCTATAGTATCTTATTGACCTTTTCTTTAACCTACGCTGATGAGATGAGACTTGAAAAGATTTCCATTTGCATCCTATTCAAGCCGAAGCAGGACAGCTGATATTTTCTCAGTTTTGTTTTAATGTATTCCTCTTCTGCAGGTTACTGCAGCGAGGGAGGAGAGTCTCCAGTTCAATTTTCAGACATCTCGACAACCAGTTAACCTTTATCATATCAAAAGTGCTCATCATTGTACACATGATATTTCTAAATATGCTGTTCAGTTTTAAAGCCTAATGATTCAAAGGGAAGCGTCACTTCTACAGTCTACATAGAAATATATAGAAATTGACTAATGCGTACACAGCAATTCCCTCTTATAATATTATCACAAATGCCTTTATACCCACAGGACCAGGGGAGTCAAACTTATTTTTTACCGAGGGCCACATCAGGATTATGGTTGCCCTCAATGGGCTGTGGTGCACCACATGCTCAGTAATCTTTTGAGACTGTATGATAACCAACCCCTTTCCCATCTTTAGCACCAAGCTTCATACCTTGCAGGGTGGCTAGGGTGCCTGGGTAGAACTGTCAGTGTGCCATTGCTTGTGAGTTGCTAAACAGAGCAGTGTGTAGGTGAATCCAAGGTGGTCCCTGATCCCTGTAGTGGCAACACATCCAGTGCCAAATGTAAGCTGTGTCCTCTGGTTAAAATTGGGAGCTGATTTATTTGCGTTTGGACCTTATTGATCCCTGTACACTGTCTAAGCTCTTAGAATGATGTGGTTGGCCTTAAAAGGGTATTCTCACCACACTGATTAACTTTAAACCTGTAGGCAAAGGTAAATAAAGACTGTTCCCAAATACATTGCTGGTCTGATTTTGCTTCATATCAGAGTTAGAGAAGTTCTTATTCTCTAGGTTATTAACCATCAACCTCTGCTCTAACAGGCTCTAGAATCAGCGGTCAGGATGGTGACATTACTCCTTGCTGTATCTTAGCAGCTCATGAGCTTGTTTATGTTTCTTACTGACAAACTTTAAACCTTTAGATCTCTGTATCCTACTGTCCTGCTGTTTTAAAGGGGTTTTGCCAAGAAGTGAGTTCCTTACCTAACAGGCTGATACTCTCCTCTTGAAGCCTGAAAAAAGGGGTGTTGTGTTTCTGTGTGTTAAAAAGTACCTCCTCTGTGATGTCATCGCTCCACCTCCCATGCACGTTCCTGATATTCAGTCTCTGTAGTTGAATAGTTGCTAATCCACAGAGGAGAACTGTATTGTGCACAAGCTATGCGCGTTTTATTTCCCCCTCTTATTTGCTCAGGAGAGAAGATAAGCTCAGCAGGCAGCCTTCTTTTATTCCTTCATGAAGGGCTGCAGGGGGAGAAGGAGGGGGCTGAGCAGGGATCATCTGCATGTTTACTCAGATAATTACATTACAACCAGTGGATTCTTTATACAAAATACACAGGATCTTTCTCCCCAGTTCCTTCAAAGCTCATTCATGTTCCCTGCCACTGCCATCATATAAGAAGTGCAAACAACACAAGCGTGACCAGATCAGCTCCTGTCAGCTCCTGGTTATGTCTAATGTAAACTGTCAGGAAACCAAGGGCATGTAAGTCAGGCTGTAGATCTCACAGGCTTCACTTTTTTAATGACATATATTTAGAACAGTGATTAAATACCCATTTTGGAGGATCTCACGTCAACATTAGATCGTGGCAAAACCCCTTTAAATCCTTCCATCGGCAATTTCCCTTTAACAGGTTCAGTTTGAAATAGCAGAGCTGAAACATTATTGTCATTGCTGTAGAACCAACCCAAGCCTAACCAGGAAGCCTTGGGTGTGCTGTAAAGAGCAGAGTCTGTGAAACAGCCAGATAGCATTTCAATACTAACCTGCAGGAATAAGGGATATTTCAACTCATGCAGTTTCCCTGCTGTTTTATGACAGCACCATTGGCAGGTCATTCTGCTTCAAATAATAGTCTGTATTCTGTTTATGGGTTTGTAAGGCAAGTATAAGAATAGGGAATTATTATTATTATTATTACAGTTATTAAAAATACAGTTATTTTTCATATGAATTAGTCAGGGATATCCTACAAAGATTGAGTTTTATGTGTTCTTACCTATATGCATCATTGCTTCTTTGCAAATGCCTTAATAGACAGTTAACAGAAAGATGGTGACAAGAAATAATTGAATATTTTCCCATTGTCACCAAAGCATGTAAACATATTTTAGAAAAATATATCCTTCACTATTTCAGTGATATATAATTTTTCAAGTGTAGAGGAAATATAATTCCAGCTATATTAAACCACGATGTAGTTCCAGTATAATATATCAAACTATGGTACTGTATGACATATGGAAGTCTCAGTACCAAAAAAAAATAATGTGCATTTTGTGTACTGGAACACTGATGATTGCAAATACTATGCTTAAAGCGTTTAGTCACGTATAGGGTATGTTCACACGATGTACGGCGGCGCGTACAGTATTCACCACAAGTACTTGACATGTCGCTTATCTCCCCGCGCGTACAGTACAATCGTATTGTACGAGTGGGGAGAGGAGGCATAATCCATAGGTCTCTATGAGAGCTACGGATTACCGTAATTATGGGGTGCATTTCCCCACGTATTAAGTGCAGTACGGCACGAAATACGCGCCGAAATGTGCTCCAAAATAAGCCGTGTGAATTTACCCATATAAGACAGATTATTAAAAGATGTCTAATCTATATATGTAATACAGATACAATATCAGTGGTCAGCAGTAGAGGCAGTATGAAAAATTCTTAACTTAGGGCCTCATTTCAGACTGTCGTAATAATAACATAGAGCGGCATCTATGAATTCGCATTCGCCATTTTTTGCCGTATGTTGCCAGTTCTATAGATGTATGAACAGGTGCATGGCCAAAGTTGGCGCAATGTGCGTCTGACGACACATTTTAATGCACCAGAGTTTGGTGCAAAACTGCCATACGAAGTTTGAAGCATAACACTCTACGCGATAATTTTGAGTGTTACGCGGCAAAAATGTTTCATTTGTACCGTTGTATTATACGCTCTTCTGTATCTATTTAGAACTGGTGTTTTGGCACCAAGTTACAAAAATGGTGCATGGAAGTTCATAGATATTGCCCATATTGTCCAAGCCTGCTAATGCTCAAAAGCCACCTTTAAAACCAATGAACCTTAAAGGGGTAGTCTCACTACAAGGATTGCTTTTAATGCTAAAGAGCTTGAAAAAATAAGTCACTTTGCAATATTTGTCCATTAACAGTGTCCTTTCTATTCTGAGATATTCCCTCTTGTATGGGCTGCATCAGCTCCTCAGGTCACTATAGCTACAGACCTGTTCAATCTCTCCTGATAGGCTGCCAGCACTGGTTACTATAGCTACAGACCTGGCTTCTACTGCAGCCTAGTAGAAGCCAGTAAACACGCCCCTGAATTCAAAATTAAACCAAGACAACAGGACGGAGGTAATATGAATAAATGTAGTGAGACAACCCCTTTAAGTCACTTATATCAGATTTGATACATGGTTACCTCACCATTACACTTCTGAATATTTTTGGGCATAAAGAGGACCTGTGACCCTTCCCGATATGTTCTTTTTAGTAAATCCTTAGTAAAATAACAATTCTGGAGCATCTTCTCTTATAACTCTGTGTTGTGCTTTCCCACTGTTATTTCTCCTAAAAAGGTATTACTGAATCAGTCAGTTGGGTGTTATTAATTAGGGGTGTACAGTCTGACATTATTCAATCGGTGCTAACAGAGTCAATGTGTAAAGGGACACACCCCTTTGAAAGCTGGGATGGTAACACCCATCTGACAGATTCAGTAACATATTTCTAGAAAAAATAACAGAGGAACAGCCCAACACAGAGGCATAAGAGAAGATGCTCCAGAATTGTTATTTCACAGGAAACATAAAGTTGTACTAAAACAGACATATCAGGAGATGTCACAGGTCCACTTTAAGCACCTTGAGCACCAGGCCTGAAAAAGTCTTAATGAGCAGTTAATTTTTTAATTTTTATCTACCTGCATTTCAACAGTCATAACCTTTTTATTTTTTCTATGATACAGTTGTATGAGAATGTTATTTATGCAGAACAAGTTGTATTTTGATGCATAGTTTGAATTTACATATAAACTACTGCTTACATTTAAAAAAAAAAAATTTTTAAGTGAACATCCACATTTCACACTAAACAACTTGTTAGATTAATTCTACAGGTTACTATGGTCGTGTGCATACTTAATTTGCGTAGTGATTTTTTTTTGTGTAATATATGCACAATAATTGTTTAATTCAATATTTATTTTTGTTTTTTTCCACACTTTTTATATTTTTTCCTTTTTTTAATCCCATTAAGGGATGTTTGTACACTTTTTTGACACTTACTGTAGTAATGTTTGAGCATACTATGCAGACAGCCCTGGGGCTACTCTAAAACCCCAAGGCTGACTGTACTCCCCAGGCTCCATTGGATTTCACCTGTAACTGGGGCAGGTATATTAGCCCCAGTTACATGGAAGATCAGCAGCAAAAAAAAAAAAAGTTTTGTAAAAATGTCCCCCAAAGGTGTTTTTGACCTTATGGGGGAATAAAATGTATAATAAAATAAAAATAATAAAAAACTCACAAAAAATAAAAATCTTATTAAAATTAATTACTGTATATACTTGAGTATAAGCCGACCCAAATATAAGCAGAGGCACCTAATTTTACCACAAAAAAAATGGGAAAACTTATTGACCTAGGGTAGGAAATGCAGCAAGTAAGTAAGTGATGCCCCTTCATTAACCAGAACAGACAGCCATAGCAAAGAGCAGAAACTATATAACTTGGTGCCACGATGTATGAAATGATTGTCCCCAGCAATTAGCCAGGTAGCGCTATCCCAGTAATTAGCTAAGTAGGGCTGTCCCTGTAATTAGCTAAGTAGGGCTGTCCCCAGTAATTTACCACATTACACACACACAGCTCAGCTACATGCACATTACACACATAAGGCTCTGCTACACACACATTACACACACAGCACAGTTACATTCACATTACATACACACAGCTGAGCTACATGCCCATTACACACATAAGGCTCTGCTACACACACATCATACACAACTCTGCTGCAGGCACATCACACACAGCTCAGCTACATGCACATTACAAACACACAGCTCAGCTACATGCACATTACACACATAAGGCTCTGCTACACTCACATTACACACATAAGGCTCTGCTACACACACATTACACTCGTAAGGCTCTGCAACGCACATTACACACCGCTCTGCTGCAGCCATATTACACACAGCTCTGCTGCAGGCACATTACACACACAGCTCAGCTACATGCACATTACATACACACAGCTCAGCTACATACACATTACACACAGCTCTGCTGCAGGCACATATAACACACACACAGACACAGCTCTGTTTCAGCTCATCCAGCAGTGATCACAACCAGTACAGCAGATTTCTGCATACACTGAGCAGCATAACTGACTCCCCTCCCCTCAGTGTTACATTTTCACAGGTCCTGGAAGCACACAGTAGTCACATGATTCTCCCCTCCGTGTGACATTATCACAGGTCCTGGAAGCACACAGTAGTCACATGACCCCGTGTGATATCATCACAAGTCGTGGAAGCACACAGCAGTCACATGACTCCTCTCCTTCATGTGACATCATCACAGGACTTTCGGCTGAGGTGAGTTGTACTTTGGATACATAGAAATCGAGAAAGCCAAGGGAGGCTTTTTCAGCATAGAAATGCATGTGGCTTATACTCGAGTATATATGGTAGGTGCACTCCTCACCAGAGCCAAAAAGTCTATAATCCATCCCAAAAAAAAGAAAAAAATATGCGGCACTTCCCAAAAATTATCCGTTCATGTACCCAAATGCTTAATTTTTTTATACTGTCCAGGCCATTTACCCCTATGGGCATATTCAGCACCCCATTAATAACAGGAGGTTCTTTTTTACAATCTTGCAGTCTCTACACACTCAAAGTTTTACTCATCTACCAAGATGCTGTACAATCCTCCAAAAAGCCATAATTAGACCCTATATTAGATATGCCTATTCGAAGGGTATTGCTTTGGGCCAAAGGCTAAACAGGAGAATAGGTTTCCCAGAAAAAAAAGTGCAGAGAGGCATGCTAACCAGCAGAGAAAGGTATTTCTTGTATAGATTTTGGGGCAGATCAACACCCCTAAGGTAATTATGCAAATGGAGCTTTGCACGACCATGAAAAATCTTCTTTATGCCTGTTTATTTCCTTCTATCCCTCGGCACAAGCCTGGAATTACTTCTTAAATTGCATACACAACTATGAATTACTTTTAAAATCCAGTATTTTTTGTTGCTGAATATTTTTTAAATGCAGAGATATGCTGCTCACATTTCAATAAATCATCTACAGGTCGAGAATGGTCATAAATGATAAACTGTCTATAGTCTTCAAGGTCATTAGGGCACGGACAAAGTTCCAAATAGGCTCCCTGTGCGCCGGAAATTTATGTGGCTAAGAATGTGAAATGTCTCTGGAGTTTAAATAGTGTCTCTCTTCAACTAATAAAGAGATTATTAAGTTTAAGATATGGCTGTAATTGTCATTGTGGTCTGTACTTACCCTCAATGACAATTCCAACTCACATTACTAGGAGTTATACTTGTCATTCTCCAACCAACTGAAATGGAAACTCGGTTTAAGTGTCTCGCCAGCAAGTCATAAAAGAAAAACTGAATTTCTCAGCACAATAATCATCAATAAAATTGCCTTGGTTTTAGATCTGAAAATAAGTGTTAATAGATTTTTCCTCTCTACTTGCTAAATCTGCATTATTAAGCTGTTGATAAGTCTGTTTGCTGGATGGAACATGAATACTCTCTTGGTTCTCTGCAGATCTCCCATTGCTTTATTCTTTAAAGGGACTATGGGTTGCTTATGGGAAACTCTTTCAAGGGGTGCTCCTGTTTGAACAATTCCAACTTTAATCTGTGTTCAAACATTGTAAGATAACTTGAACACACTAAGGGCTTGTCCCCACAGCAAACCGGCTGTCAAACTTTACAACGGACCTTAAAGGGGTTGTCTCACTACAAGGATTGCATCTTATTTTAAAGATCTTGCACAATCAATTCACTTTGCAATATATGTCAATTAACAGTGTCCTACCTATTCCTAGATATCCCCACCTGTATGGGCTGCATCAGCTCCTCAGGTCGCCTGTTTGATCTCTCATGATAGGCTGCTGGCACTGGTTGCTATAGCTACAGACCGGGCTTCTACTACAGCCTAGTGGAAGCCAGGAAACACTCCCCTGAATTCAAAGTGAAACCAAGAAAACAGGAATGAGGTAAGATGAATCAATGTAGTGAGACAACCCCTTTAATGGAAAATCTGTGCAGTGTTCCCCACTGCGCGGATTTTCTGGTGGACGTTTTTTTACACTGCCGGCGGTCCGAAAATGATTGAACATGTTCATTCTTTCCCGGTTTTCGGGCGGAATATGAACATGTCAACGTGAAGGGGGGGGTGGGGGGGGGGGGGTCTTTTCTCCGCAAACAGGTAATCCGACCGGTATTTGCTCTCTGCCATGGGGACATGCCCTAAGGGGAATAAAAATTGTCTAGGTGTAAGAGATTTTCTTTGTTGCCCATGGAAACCAATCAGAGCTCTCCTTTCATTTCATATAGTGTGCTGACACAAATGAAAGGGGGGGTCTGATTGGTTGCTATGGGCAACAAAGAAAGTCTTAGACCTAGACAGTTTTCATACATAAGGCCCTAAATGTTTGGGCATCCACTTGGCAAATGAGGTTCAATGTGGATAAATGTAAAGTTTTGCATCTGGGTACTAGTAGCCTGCAGGCACCATATACCCTAGGGAGTAAAAAACTGGGAGAATCACACATTGAGAAGGATCTGGGCGTACTTGTAGATCGCAGATTATATGAGCATGCAATGTCAATGAGCTGCCTCTAAGGCCAGCAGGATATTGTCATGCATTAAAAGAGGCATGGACATGGGGATCAAGGTCATAATATTACTGCTATATAAGCATTAGTACAGCCTCATCTGGAATAGGACGTTCAGTTCTAGGCTCCAGCTTATAGGAAGGATGTACTGGAGTTAGAGAAAGTATAAAGACTAGCAACTAAACTGATAAGGGGGATGAAGCATTTTACTTATGAGGACAAGTTAAAAAGTTAAACTTATTTAGTTTCCAAGAGAAATGTTTAAGGGGAGACAGAGGCGTAACTTCAAACTCTTGAGCCCTAGTGCAAAAAGTGAAATGGGGCCCCCCAATTACCGTGTACCATTTACAATACTGATGTCTTCTAATGTGGCAGAAAGGCTTTTGGGTTCCCGCATGCTGCAGGACCCGGTAGCGACTGCTACTGCTGCACCCCCTATAGCTAACCCCTGAGGGGAGACATGACTGATTTTTACAAGTATATAAATGGCCCCTACAAAAAAATGTAGTGAAAAGCTGTGGCAAAACCCCCTTAAAGGGGTTTTGCCACCATGTAATGTTGACGTGGGAACCTCCAAAATGGGTATTTAATCACTTTTCTAAATATATGTGATTACAAAAAGTGAAAACTCTGAGAGCTACAGCATTTCTCAATCCCCCTTGGTTACCTCAATGCTTTCCCTAGTCACGACCCAGGAGCTGACAGGCCGCGCTTGCGTGAATCACTTCTTATCTGATGACAGGCAAAATGAATGAGCTTTTAAGGCACCGGGTAGAGAGTGCACTCTGAGGCTGTCTTGCTGTATTGAGAATCCACTGTTGTACTGTTTATTATTTCACTTAAGTTTTGAGTCGCTCCCTTGGATTCCTCACTCCTCCCTCCCCTCTCCCTCTCTCCCCTGCAGCTTCATGACTCAGCGTGTTTTGTTTACATCCTGCTCTCGTGCTGACAGGAGGTACATAACTGGTCTCTTGGCAAATCCCCTTTAAGAGACGAGGAGGCACTCCCTCCGCCTGGAGAATAAAGGTTTGATCACCAGTGGCAACAAACCTTCATTACCATCGGAACTGTGAATCTGTGGAATAGTTGCCCCAGGAGCTGGACGCAGCAGCAACAAGCGAGGACTTGAAAAAAGGCTTAGACAATTACATGAAAATAATATAAAAACTGTAGATTTATAGAATTTTTGTTCGTACGTTGATACAGTCTGATCACCACTTGAGATGAGGAAAATATTACTTTTTAGGGCAATTTATTCATGCCATATAGATTCTATTTTCTAGATCAATAGTGGAAAAGAAGTTTTAAAATTCCCTCTACCTCTCCCTTTATCCACATCTTCTCTATATCCCTTGGTTGAACTTGATGGACATGTCTTTTTTTAACTGTACTGTGCAAAAATGAATGTAGCAAAGTTTAACTTGATGGTGATATCACAGATTTCTGTGTTATCTGTTCTTAGATCCCTACAAAAACCATTGAAAAGCATTGCAAAAGGTGAGATAATTGTCATTGATAATCTGTGCCATCATATTATGGTTATAGGGGTAGTCCCGTTATGAGAAATTCTCTTTGGAGGCCGCTCGTTGCTAGGTGCGATCAGGCCTTGCATTCGAATGAGGAGGGAGGCGCTATCCACATTCACTTCTATGGGAGTTCTGAGTATAACTGAGTGTGTGCACTTGGCTATACTAGGAACCCACATAGAAGTGAATAAGGAGGACAGAGCTAGTGCCTCCCTTCTCATTTAAATGCAAGACCGGATTGCGCCTAGCGATCCATGAAGAGAATTTCCTTTAATGGGACTGACCCTTTAAGGTTAGCTTTGTTACATCTGAATGTGTTGAATTTCCCTGCAGCGCTCTCACAGGATAAAATGAAGCATTACATAGTTTCCATTCACTTCAGTGGGTTTGTCTGTTTGATACAGGCCAGGACAAGTCCTTGAGAGTAAGAGGTGCCCTATGTAACTGCTCTCCACACTGGTCAAGAGATGAGGAACTCAGAACTCACAATTACCTCCTCTGTACTTCCAAGCTATCGTTAGTATTGCTATGCTAATAACGTCCATATAGAAACCTGTGGGATAAAATGTTTCCATTCACAGTATACAAGCATCCACTTGCTGTGCCCCAAAATTTACAACTTAATAAATTTTTACTTTCACAAAATTTAGTTTTAAATTTTGCCCAAAACTCTGGGCCCCCAGGATGGAAAAGAATTCTAAGGAAATGTAAGATTACCCATTAAATTCTCCCTATCCTAAGCTGTGCAGCTTATTGCTTATAACCTGGACTACAATTTGCATGAACAGGACATGGACAATCAATAAAGCAGCAATAACAATTCATAACATTCACGTTATTAATTGTTCTTGATACTTTATTGATTGTTAATTATTATTCTTATATATGTCTTGTTTATTGCATTGTGTGATACTTGAAAATGGCTCTGTGAGAGAGCCAAAACGTTGATTCTGGAACATGTGGCAATAAATTCACTTTCACTTTTCTAAAAACTCTATTACCTTGAGTGATTCATAGATAGATAGATAGATAGATAGATAGATAGATAGATAGATAGATAGATAGATAGATAGATAGATAGATAGATAGAAGATACAGTTGTGCTCAAAAGTTAACATACACCGGCCGAATTTTCGCTTTCTTGGCCTTTTTTCAGAGAATATGGATAATAACACAGACTGTTTTCCACTCAGGGTTAGTGGTTGGGTTAAGCCATTTATTGTTAAACTACTGTGTTTTCTCTTTTTAAATCATAATGACAACCAAAAACATCAAATTGACCCTGATCAAAAGTTTACACACCCTCGTGATTTTGGCCTGATAATATGCACAAAAGTTGACACAAATGGGTTTGAATGGTTACTAAAGGTAATATTCTCACCTCTGACCTGTTTGCTTGTAATCAGTGTGTGTGCTTAAAAGCTGAGTGAGTTTCTGGGATCCAGACAGACTCTTGCATCTTTCATCCAGCCACTGACGTTACTTGATTTTGAGTCATGGGGAAAGCAAAAGAATTGTCAACGGATCTATGGGAAAAGGTAGTTGAACTGTCTAAAACAGGAAAGGGATACAAAAAGATATCCAAGGAATTGATAATGTCAGTCAGCAGTGTTCAAACTGTGAGTAACAAATGGAAAATCAGAGGCTCTGTAAAAACCAAACCATGGTCAGGTAGACCAACAAAATTTTCAGTCACAACTGCATGGAAAATTGTTCGGGATGCAAAGAAAACCCACAAATAGCATCAGCTGAAATCCAGGACTCTCTGAAAACTAGCGGTGTGGCTGTTTCAAGATGTACAATAAGGAGGCACTTGAAGAAAAATGGGCTGCATGGTTGAGTCGCCAGAAGAAAGCCATTACTGCGCAAATGCCACAAAGTATCTCGCCTACAATACATCAAACAGCACAGAGACAAGCCTTAAAACTTCTGGAACAAGGTAATTTGGAGTGATGAGACCAAATCGAAGTTTTTGGTCACAACCATAAACGTTATATTTTGAGAGGTGTCAACAAGGCCTATGATGAAAGGAACACCATTCCTCCTGTAAAGCACAGAGCTGATGTTTTGGGGATGTATAAGTTACAAAGGATACAGGAAACTTGGTCAAAGTTGAAGGAAAGATGAATGCAGCACTTTATCATCAAATACTGGAGGCAAATTTGCACTCATCAGCCCGGAAGCTGCACATGGGACGTACTTGGACGTTCCAATATGACAACGATCCAAAACACAAGGCCAATTTGAACTGTCATTGTCATACAGCAGAACAAAGTGAAGGTTCTGGAGTGGCCATCTCAGTCTCCTGACCTCAATATCATTGAGCCACTCTGTGGAGATCTCAAGTGCGCAGTTCATGCAAGACAGCCCAGGAAGTTACAGGAACTGGAGGTTTTTTGCTAGGAAGAATGGGCAGCTTTACCATCTGAGAAATAAAGAGCCTCATCCACAACTACCACAAAAGACTTCAAGCTGTCATTGATGTTAGAGAGGGCAATACACGGTATTAAGAACTGAACTTTTGATCAGGGTCATTTGGATGTTTTTGGTTGTCATTATGATTTAAAAAGAGAAAACACAGTAGTTTGACTATAAATGGCTTCACCCAACCACTAACCATGAGTGGGAAATAAGTTTTGTCCTATCATTCATATTCTCTGAAAAGAGGCCAAGAAAGCAAAAATTCTGCCGGGGTATGTAAACTTTGGAGCACAACTGTAAATGTATAGATTGATAGATATTAAGAAATAAGGAAGATAGATTTAAGAAAGATAAATAGATGATAGATAGATAGATAGATAGATAGATAGATAAAAAAAAAGTTAAATAGAAGATAAATACATAAAAGATAGATAAAAGATAGACAGTTATAGAAAGATGAATAGATAGACAGAAAGACAGACAGATAGATATAAAGATAGAAGAAAGATAGATTTAAGATAAATAGATAGATAGACGATAGATAAAGATAAATGAGAGATAATTAGAAGATAAATAGATAAAAGATAGATAAACACAGCAGACAGATAGATAGATAGATAGATAGATAGATAGATAGATAGATAGACATATAGATAGAAAGATAGATAGATAGAGAGATAGATATATCGTTAGAGAGAGAGAGGTTATTCAGACATCAGAATTATACTCAGAACTGGTTGTTGTCAGAAGCTTCTCTAGACAGGTATGAGAACGTGCAAAATTGGCAAAGTTCATATCTGTAGCCCTTATGTCTCCATCTTTTACTCTGCTACAACAGGAGAGCAGAGAAAAATGAAACAAGACTGAATTTCTCATGACTCGTTTTTCAGAGTCTTGTACTACAATCAAGGCTACTACACCAAGCAGCACACCAGGACTTTTTTCCTAGAATTTAATAAAAGCCCATCTGTGGTTTGGCAGGATGCCCGGCGTGGTATATGAATTGCATATGTCAGTTTAAATCTCCTGGCACAAGCTGATGTTTTCTCCTATCGGACTGATTTATCTAGTTGGAAACAACAGTGTTTGTTTTCTGCAGATCAAGTAAAACTGGAAAAGGCTCACCATTTCATGGTGCAGTGCTGTATGTAAACATATAGCACATCTAGCCAAGACCATTCACACGGGACATATGTCATTTACTACTTTTTATGTAACAATAACCTCTCCCTCCACCATGAATAAGCTGAATAACACTACTAGATGTAAAATTCTGAAATAGCAGAGTATCCAAAAAACTAGAAGGAGAATGGGACCTGCTTGTCTTGCATCCTTTTTAACGTCCATAACTTTACCCACACTGCTTGATGCCAGAACAGGTGATACTACAAACTGATTGTCTGCAAATCTTCTTGTATAGGAGAAACCCTTGTAATCTGTCAGGCTTGCGGGCGGCTTTATTAGGCCATGTTCACACGGCTTAACTGCGGGACGTAATTACGCCCCGCAATTACGCCGTGTGGACGGGGGCGGGGCGGGAGCGGGGGCCGGCACTTCGCTGGCCCATAGACTTGCATTACCAGCGGCGTATATGCGTAATATGGTAATTCACATGTCACTTATCTCCCCCCTCGGCGTATTCGCTGAGCAGGGAGAGGAGACGTAATCCATGGTTCTCAATGAGAACTGTGAATTACCGTAATGACTGGGACGTTTTCAGCCCGTAATTTGTGCACTCTGGCGCGTAATTACGGACCGAAATACGGCCCATTTTAAGCCGTGTGAACATGGCCTTATCATATTCAGCAGGGCTATGTAAGCAGGGGCATAGCCATGAAAGGTGCAGAGGTAGCAGTCACCCCAAAGCTCCTCTACCACATAAAAATACACATAGGCTCAAACTGGTCCACAGGGGTACAAGAGAAACACCTGATGGCCCCCTGGGCATCGTAAGCCCCTAAATATGGCAGGCCTGGGGCTGCTTTTCAGGGGTAAAGACAAAGAAGGAAGGGACGATAACAAGAGGCAAAGTGAAAGATTTATGTGCAGTCATATACAGTAGCCATAGGGTGGGTGCCAAGAATCAACTTTATTGGTTTGGCCCAGGCACCCCAGTCCGGCCGTGAAGACACCAGATTTTGCATTGGGGCCCAGGATTGTTAAACGGGTGCACCCACCAAAGAGCTTTATGGCATATTACTAGGATATGCAATCAAAGCCTGATAGGTGTGTATCCCACCTCTGGGGCCTGCACCCCAAAAGTTTCGACTCATAATATAGAGCTGGTTGTGCTTGTGCATGACTCCCCATTCTGTTCTACGGGAGTTGCTAGTACATGTGAGCACCATTCTCGACAGTGCTCAGAACTCCCATAGAACAGAATAGAGAAACGTGAGCAAGCACGACTGGTTCTCCATTCTGAGCCGAACCTTTCGGTGGGCCGTTTATGAGATAGGTTCTCGGTTCCAACACTGGGGTCCGCACCTATCAGACTTTGATGACATATCATAATGCGCCATCAAACTCTATGGCAGGAACACACTGTTAAGTTATGCCTCTGCATGCAAGTCATGGCAGATCCCAGGCCACCAAATACCTCTGCTAGCAGGCAGTATACCGGCTGTCAGTGACTAAACCACATCAGCAATAACTGCTGGAATCCAGAATTGTGTCATCTCAGCTGTTAATAAACAGTACTGCACTAAAGTAAAAGTGCCAACTACAGTGTATAAATTCTCAGCTACAAGGGTGAAAGCCTATAGCAATGTTTATGTAACAAGACAATGGAGAGTTGTGTTCTGCAATGATAGACGTCCCCAGAGGCTCTTGTTTATTTCTACTTTATCGCTGTGTGATAGTACTCTGCTTGTGGGAAATATGCCCCTTCAGTCACTGTGTTTTTCTAATGAATATTATATCATGTTCACAATGTGAGATTTTATGCTCTGGATGCAATATATATAAACAAATTATGACTGAAATACTGTTTGCCAAAACTAGCAAACATGGAGTAAGTCTGGGAAAGAATGCTGATATCAGAGACCTGGAAATTGTGGTTGTCTTGTCTTGTTTCAGCCTTTTTATGAGCATAGTTTCTGGTCTTTGCTGTCTACAGATTTTCTTTCTAAGAAACAGAATGTGGTAGTGCTACACAAACACAAATTTGCCATTCCGTCCTCTCCTGCATATTAGGTCAGCAGGAGCTTCTGTGTTATGTCTGTCTTCTGTTGTCTGTGTTTGAGTTGCTGCACAGGAACTGCGCAGTATCCTTGCTTTTCATCTGACCTGGCCGCAGCTGAGTTCATTGGCATACGCTCTAAATCTTAGCTGAACACGGAGGCCTGACTGCAGAGCATAAAAGCATTGATCCGGTCTAGTTCTGTTTTATCATAAGGCACTGTCCGCTCTATTGTCAGTTCAGTTGGGTCGGGTTGAAGTATCTTGTTCCTTGTCTCATTTGACTTGTCTCTGGACTTTGCAGTTTTTGAGAAATATAGATTTGGTGTTTTTTTGGGTGTTTGGTGTCTTGTTTACATTGGACTCTGCATGGGTCTCACTGAGTCCAAAAACAACTTGATGTATTGAAGTCAATTGTGGCTTAGAGACATAATTAAGGGAAAGGCTTTAGGGTTAACGTCAGGGATTTCAGTTCCGGTGCTAAGGGTAGTTTTTGATAATAGCATTAGGGACAGTTACTGCTATGATTCTCCCTTTTCTGGAATGTACCCGCATGGAATCTCGACCAAACCAAGGACCTGTTTATTTACCAAATCACGTAAGGCCGTGTTCACACGGCTTATTCCCGACGGATTTGTGCGCCGTATTGAGCGCACAAATCCGCCGTGAATAAGGGACGGGGCAAGGGGGGGGGGCCGGAGCGCGTGGGGGCGCCGCCCCCGGCCCCATAGACAATGCATTGTTTACGGCGCGTCCGCGCTGTAAATAATGTGCATGTCACTTTCTCCCCCCGCCGTACTGAAGCGCAAATCCGGCGCGCAGTACGGCGCCAATACGCGGCAGAATAAGCCGTGTGAACGAGGCCTAAGAGGTGAATTATTTTTTATTTATATGCTTCATATTGCTATTTCATGTGACTACTGGTGTACGTCTCTGTGTTGCTTGTTGTTATATGGAGTCCACCAGCATCGTTTCAGCATGAATCAAACACCACCAAACAGAAACTGATCACTGTCATTGTTTTCCTGATCACGACATATGGCTTTGAGACAGGCCCGGACTGACCATGGGCAAACCGGGCTTTTTGCCCGGGGGGCCGCTAGGGTCCGGGGCCGCAGGGCCGGCTCGGATCGCCCGCCGTGGTGGACGGTGTTCCCCCCGGGCCCCGCGTGCCGGTGTGGGGCGCGCTACCGGGGCCGAATGGGTCGCAACAGCGACCGGACCCGTGGGGCAAGGGGCCGACCGGCCCCCCCCCTCGCCACATGGCTGCATGGCTGGGTCCCCCGACCCGCCATGCAGCCATCACGGCCGCCGCCTGCACCGCGCGGTGAAAGCAGCGGCCGAGGTGAAACATCTGGGATCTACTGATCCCGTCTGTTCAGCTCCCGGAGGCCGCGGGGCAGGCGCGCGATGTAATGAGGGTCATCGCGCGCCTGCTCCGTGGCCCGCACTCTGCAGTGAGCGGCCACCGGCTCCAAGTGAAGAGGACGGGACAGCGGGTGTCCGGGTGAGTATTAAGTTTTTATTTTTTTTTAAACTACTTTCTGTCCCTGGCTGCCTATACTTTCCCCTGCCCTGGCTATATACTGCCCCTCCTGGCTATATGATGCCCTGCCCTTTCTACTGATTACCTGCCTGGGTATATGATGCCCTGCCCTGGCTACCTTATACCCTGCCCTGGCCTACCTATACCCTGCCCTGGCTACCTATACCCTGCCTGGCTATATGATGCCCCGTGCTATATGATGCCCTGCCCTGGCTACCTATACCCTGCCTTGCTACCTATACCCCGCCCTGGCTATATGATGCCCTGCCCTGGCTACTGAACCCTGCCTGGCTACTGATACTCTGCCTGGCTACTGATACCCTGCCTGGCTACCTATACCCTGCCTGGCTAAAATGATGCCCTGCCCTGGCTACTGATACCCCGCCCTGGCTTACTGATACCCTGCCCTGGCTACTGATGCCCGCCCTGGCTACTGATGCCCTGCCCTGGCTTCCTATACCCTGCCCTGGCTATATGACACCCTGCCCTGGCTACTATGCCCTGCCCTGGCTACTATGCCCTGCCCTGGATACCTATACCCTGCCCTGGCAACTGATGCCCTGCCCTGGCTACCTATACCCTGCCCTGGCTATATGATGCCCTGCCCTGGCTGCCTATAATAGAACTGCCTACCTATACACTGCCTTGGCTGCCTATAATACCTTGCCTACCTATACACTTTCCCCGGCTGCCATACACTGTCCTGCCTGCCTATATACTGTCCCCCTTTTTGCCCATAAGTGGCCCTGTCTGCCTGTATACTGGCCCTGTCTTCCAGGATTCTGGCCCTGCCTGTATTCTGTCCCTGCCTACCTGATAACTGTCCCTGCCTGCCTGCATACTGGCCTGCCTGCTGCATACTGGCCCTGCCTGCCTCCATACTGGCCCTGCCTGCCTAATGGGGGTCCACCTATTTACATGCCACTTATCTGACATTTTTTAATTTCTATTTTTTAGGGTCTAACAGACGCTGGTTGGGGAATTGATAGGAAAGTGCTGGAAGAGAGAGGAGTCTAAGATGTATTTGTGGTAAATTCACAGGGACGAGTAGTGGCCACTAGAAGAAGACACTGCATGCTGTACGAACAGAGAGATGAAATGGAAGGGAAACGACTTATCAGGGATGACGTCATGTAGGTTTGGGCCAGAAGGAGACGAAAAGGAGAAGAGAACAACTCCCATCAGAGATGACGTCTCCTGTGAGTCCCTACTGTCAGGGGTAAGTTTACTTCTGTGTTGAGTCAGTGCTGTATTCATGTGATGGTGACCTGACTACTGGGGGTGTATTGGTTGGGAGGTTATGTTGGTGCTTATGTAGTGTCAGTGTGGGCTTGTCCCTGATTGTAAAGTGCCACACCTGACTCGTGACGAGGGGTTTCTCAGCACCACTGTTTCTTTCTTGCTTGTGTGTAGGGGGCTTCACACGGACGATTTTGATGTGTTTTTGGTGCATTTTTTGTGTTTGAAATGTTCAGCATTAACTGCTCTGCCTTTCTGCCCCAAAAACGCACCAAAAACACATCAAAAACACTCCCTGGGGAAAGCACCCTTTATAGTGTAGTTTTTTTTTAGAAAGTGGCGAGGTGCGAGAACAAGGGAAAATTTTTTAAGCGGATATTGTATGTGGGCTGCTGGGGGCTGTGTGCCAGGGCTGATTTTTATTCCCAGTCCGGCCCTGCTTTGAGACATGGACGTTCATGAAGACAGATGAAAAATTGATGCTTTTTAACATCAGCCTGGCTGATTTCAAATGAATTTTCTTCTGCTGGACAACCCCTTTAAGTAGGAATAATTTTATGTGGCATGCTACACCATAGACATCTGTCATGGCAAGAGGTGAAGGAGCAGTGGTCTACAGCTGTTTTCCAGTTGGAGAGGGTTGGATCTGCAGTTTTGCACCAGCGCCCATAAACCTTCAGCTATACCCCTGGCTTAATATATGTTTAAAAACACCATCAGCTAAGTTTTCCAATAAAGCTACGGGCAGCATGGTAGCTCAATGGATAGCACTAAGATCCTGGCTCCAACCCCATCATAGACATCTGCACAAAGTTTATATCTTCTCCACGTGTTTGCATGGGTTTCCTCTGGATATTCCTTCCGACACTCTAAAAACAGACTAATGGGCTCCATTGGGGACAGAGAACAATGTGAACAATGACAATTTCTGTATTATTAAATTTAAAAAATGCAAAAAATAAACAGGTATTTAACTATACAAACAAATAGAGTTTTCGTGCATGCGTGGAGGGTTGCCAATAGTTTATTGTCTATGCGTTTATTGTCACATGATGCGTAATGTCACGGACATGCACAGTAGGGTTATTCAGACACTGATTGAGTTTGCATTACAGTCTATGGTGAGCGGTTCTTTTTTTACCTATTAATGGGTTAATCACAGGTGGATATTGTTATTCACTCACGCATAATTATATGTTTTGGTCTTTTTTATACTATTTGAAATTGTTGAACACTTCTAAAAATTTTTTCAATATTGATTATATTGAGGTAAATAACGTTATTGTAATATTTGTCACGATTATTGATCACTGTTTTGTTGGTTATGAACAATTAAAGGGGTTGTCTCGCTACAATGATTGGGTTTTAATTAATAGATCTTTAAAATTCAAGCAGCTTTGCAATATATGTTCTTTACTATTGTCCTACTGATTTTGAGCTAGCCCTGTTTGCAGGAGTTCTTCAGCTCCTCTTATCTCTTTAGCAGCCGACGTGTTGATCCTTATCTTACTGGCTGTCAGGTCTTTATGACTCCTCAGTCTTTGAAGACAGGTCGGAGCAGAGAGCCCCTCCCGTACAGAATGCTTCTGTAGTGGAGAGAGGGGGGAGGGAGGACTCTGGCATCTGTCCATGCTACCTGGATTAACCCTGTGTGTGCCTGCTTCCTCCTGCTCTCTACACAGATAGATTTGACAGCAGTGACCTGTCTGTTACTAAAAATCATGATATGTCTTTGGAACTGTGACTATACAAAATACTATACAAATCAGGCATGTGAATACTTTATGCCTCCTGTATTAGTGAGACATCCTGAGTATAGTAACACTTCCCTTGCTGTTGCTGGAGATGTGAGACTTGTAAGCTAAGCAGGGGATATAGGAACACATGCAACCTCTCTGCGCAGTTATTAGCACACCCCCTTCACATTCCTCTCTACACCTCATAGATCAGCCCTCTCCTGTAACAGACCTAGGCAGGCACACACAGGGTGAACTCTGGCAGCAAACCCCACCCCCCCCCCCCCTATAGAAGTTACGTAGCTGCCTGTGTGCTGAGGGGAGAGGGGGAAGAGGGAGCAGAAGAGACAGACAAGCTGCACGCCCTCATTTAACTTACATGCTCACTGACAGGCTGAAAGCTCATAATGAGACAACTCCTTTAATTATTGTAATCACATTCTTTGGTGTAAATACCTCTTATATGCTTATGTCACACGGCTTGAGAAAGACTCCATTGTGGAGTTGAAACGTTGCTGGTACATGGGTGAATAAAGGACACATTTTACTTTACTTCGGATGGAGTACTGTGGATTTCTTCATAATTTAATTGACTATACAAACAGCTAGATATACAAACTTAAAACCATAAAATACAGAATTCTTTTCCTTTTTGGATCTGGGAGGAACAAATTCCCCGTAGGGTACCACAATCACCGTTTGTGTGTGAACAGTCCTTATAGTCCCTCTTTTCCTATTTGAACTGTGGTGTGAGTTGTGCAGCTATATTGTGTACACGTCACATTGTGTATTGTCATAGGTATTGGCACTGGTGATCAGCGAAGATACTCACTAGACTGGCAAACATATATCTGTTATGCTTCTATTTCCAGCACATGACATAATTGGCAGCAGATATTCAGTTTTCTCTCCGTCACATAAAAAGTCTGTGAATCTTACCCCTGAATGCACACTGTCAGAATTGATAACATGCAATGATAGTAGTGCTGTGCCGAGGTTGGCATTGTTCAGCAATGAAACAAAGCAGAAAAATGTGTCATTTGTAGATGAGTAATGGGGTGACAGGATGCTAGCTATCACCTGCAGGCGGTTTGGAAACCATGCTGTGCCGTTTCACATTATTGACAGTGCCAGCATGTGGCTAATACTAGTAAGTAAATATAGACATGTCGATCATCTGAAATCTACTTTTCCAGCAGCCCGCGGTTACTGCTGAGCGGGGGCATTTCAAAGCTGCGCTTACATTTATGACAAACATTATTTTCATACAACTGATTTTAAGTGAAGTGAAAAGTGTGTCCTTCTGAGAAGCTTCCAGAGACCTTTAAGGATAAGAAGCAATTCCAATTACTTACTGTAGCCAATGCTCAGTTACAGTTAACCATGTCTATTGGCCGCAGCAAGTCATGTGGCCAATGATATCCCTGTGTTAAATATATGGGACAAATATATGCCAAACGTTTTGAGCATATGTTATAAAAAATATACTGGAAGTGTGATGGAATTTTCTATTGGATATGCCATAAATTTGTAATTTTATACAAGTCTGGTTCCACAAACCAAGCACCATGTATGGTAAACTATGTTGCACATTACAAAAGAAGAATTGCCGAACACATTGCTGATTCTAGTAGTCATTTAAACATCAATGCCTCAGTTGCTTCCAAGTACTTCTCCACTATAAATTCTGGGTGTTTCTCTGTGCAAATTACTTTTACATATAGAAGCATATTGGATCTGGCATCTTGATACACGTTTTCCAAAGGGAATTAATTCTAAAAATGATTTACTATGTATTTATTCGTTTTTTTTCATCACCATCATCTATTTAGATCATAGATACATATTGTCACATTTTCTAACACAGGTGGTTAGAAACGGCAGGTATAGTGGATCCTCTGGGCTACCGTGAACATAGATGGTATAACTCGCGGTGCTAGCCAAAGAGCAGGACAGGTACACAGGTAACGGGGACAGGTCACAGCAGGTGTAGCCGTACACAGATATCAGAGTCCCAGGCAGGTAACGGACTTGAGACAGCAGCAGATAACAGCAGGTAGTAACAGATGAACAAAACATCAGGAAAAGCAGGGAACAAGTGGATAGCGCAGGGTTAACGCAAAGTTCACAGGAACACTAGAAACTCGAGGGCTAATTCAGCAGGAGCTTTAGCAAACAGGGGTCAAGCTGTAAGGATGGACACCAAAGAAATGACCAGGAAGTTCTTTAAGTAGTCAGGTCACAGGTCATGGAACAGGAAATTGGGACACAGTCCCTTTAAGTACAGAGTAGTGCCGTACCCGACCCTAGAGGGGGGTAGTGTGCGCACCATATGCCAGGGAGCTGGAGGAAGAATGGCAGACCTGTATCTGCCGGCAGGGCCAACTGCAATGCAAGACAGACAGGAGCTAGGACAGGTGAGTAAAAAGTAACGGGGACACTGGAGGACGCCACAGCAGTGGCCGGGACATGGGAATGCCCGTGGCTCCCATGCATGAACCGTGACACATATATTGCAACCTTAGTTGTATATTTTTATACTTTGGTATGTTTTGCATGATTCTCTATATGGTTGTGATGTGATTCTGATAAAGCTCTTTTAATAGGTCAGTTTATTGTCTTAAATTGTTTCATGCACCATGTTTGTTCATGCTATGACTAACGGTAAATCAACTGAAAAGCATCAGCAATCTTTTACTGACCTCACCTTTACTCTTTTAAATGGTTTTGGAACAAATGTTTGGATTTCACTAATGCTGGTTTGCCATTTTTCATGGTTACCAAACCGTTTCAGTTGCCAGTTACCGCCTGGACTAACCGTGCACCCTGACACACCTTAAATGAACTTCTCTACAGGTGAGCTGGCTTTACTTTTCTTTTTCTTAGCCAGTTCTATCACTTTTAGGAAAGAAATTGTAAAATTGAAAAAAATGGTTTGAAACGAAACAAATAAAACCTCACATTATTCCACCGTACCCATATCATTTCTAAAGGTATGTAACTGGTGAAAAAATTGCCCAGTAATTTCAAATCAAGAACACCTTCCTGCAATTTTGCATCAAAGTGTAACTCTTATAAAGCTATGTACAACTTTGCGTAGATGTGCAACTCTTTTCTTTCTTACTCTTAGCAGAAAAAAAGACTGTACAGATAAGAGATTAAAGTAACATAATCTTTCTTTTTGTCCTTATTTAAAGTTATTCCCACAACCCTTGCTATACACAGATCCAGAAAGAAGGAGCATGTTCATATGTCAGAATTAAAATCAAAATCTGCATCCCATTTATTTCAGTCTGAAATCTAAGCTATGAAATCCACAATGCGGAAAAAAAGAAGTGACATATCACTTCTTTGATTCTGAATTGGACTACAAATGGGGCAAATCTATGTCCAAAACAAGGACGAAATCTGCAACCGCAAAGTGAAAATCCATGGCAGAAATCAGAGGATATCACCCACATTTCTTCTACAGATTATATGTCCAATTTTTCCACATGAAAAAATTCATCATGTAAACATATCTTTAAATGCTCACCCTGCCCTTCAACATGAAACTGTGCTAAACTGTGCCATCAGTTGCTCTAATACTATCAAATAATTGCCAATTATTTGGTAGCATTGTTGGTTTCCCGTACCCTTGACACAGAATCCAATCGTGTTTTTGAATATGTAGCAGTTGCCCTAAGTCACAACATATTACATGCGTCCTAGGTAGTGGAAGGATTAAACAGCATGTCCCTCGAAACAAAATTAAGAAAACGTCATCAAGGATTATAGACCCTTGAGCTATCTTCTTCTATCAAGATATTAATAACTCTATTCAGATGTTTTCTTGTTATACACAGGAGATGTCTTCTATCTTAGTTTTTCAAAAGCTATAACTAGAGTCATAGCTTAAAGGGGATGTATCACTTCTTTAGTTCGGCTGATTCATACTGCTCTCAGCTTCTCAACTCTAGAAATACAGGTGTTGTTCTTCCCCTCCCCAGCTGACATCATCCCCCCTTAACTGTTCATGCTGGCTCCCGAGACCCCCCCCCCCATCTCTGAATCCACATGTCGCTGTGTCTCTCCCTATCAGTCTTATTTTGTAAGAGCTGTATACATAACACAGGCTGCATTCTATCTAGACTAAGCACTAATCTCTTCTCCTCTCACAGCTGGAGATTTGTTACAGTTGAATCCAGCTTTCTATGAATGGCACAGATCTCCCTTCTATGCAGGGGAGGCAGGAATCGACACACAATTGTGTTGTTTTCTGACTATAGAAGCCCTGCAGTGTTATTCTGTTTCTTCTGGCTGTGCAGAGTGAAAATGTGCTGTTCCCTTACTTTGAGTGAAAGACAGGAATGCAAGCTCCATGAATACAGCCGACCAGGGGCCTGACAGAATGTAAATGAGCTCTCACCTAGTGAAATGCAAGGAGGGATCCGACCAGCACTGGATATCAGTGTAAGCGAAAAAGAAATAAGGGGTCCCGTGAAAACAAAACACTTTTTCAAAGACATCCAATTGCAAAGTTACTTGTTTTACTGCCCTTATTCTGAACCATTTAATTAAATGATAAACCCTTTAAAAACTTTAGGAAGTTCGAAACGTACATGCCCCACAACTGCTAACCCATTCTAAAGGAATAATAGTGAAAAATGGAAAAGTCTTTAGTGCAAGCGTCCTTGGGGGTCCTCGGGGCAACAGAGGGCCCGTAAGACTGCTACCCCCCCCCTTTTCCCTAGGTACAAAGAATCATAGGCCTAGTTTTCTCCAAGTAAAGCAATAATATCCTACCATACAATGGCTTCATATTATTATATCTAAAACTGTTATATACAGATTAGCAGAATAAAAGGACAATATTGCCCTGATACAGGCACAGATTTATTCACCTTTTCATTGTTTTTAAAAAGGCCCTTTTTTTAAAATAAAGCAGATAACACGAAAAGCCGTAATATCACGGTCAAACTGTACTCTGCTACATCTGTAATATCAATGTACATAAAGAAATATACATGTTTTTGTGCTTGCTCTAAATCTTAAATGTATTAGACTAATTCATGTTATTTATTGTGCATTTAGTCGATAACCCCGACACTTTTGGACAACTTCATAATTTAGTGATAATTTATGTGGGATATGATACACAGATGTTGAAATGTTGCTATTACTATATCTATAACTTATAGCTTCATTACTGGATTTAGTGGGGTATGCTAGGTATATGTGGTGCAATATGATAACAAGATATTGAGGCTCGGTTGCTGTTATTATGTCTACAACTTCTGTAGCTCAACCACTAGAGTTAGTGAGGTATGAACCCCATAGCAGGAAAAAGTGTGGGAAAAGATCCAAGATATTGAGGCTCGGTTGCTGTTATTATGTCTACAACTTCTATAGCTCAACCACTAGAATTAGTGAGGTATGAACCCATAGCTAGGTAAATGTGGTGGGATATGATACCAAGATGTTGAGGCTTTGTTGCTATTACTATTTCTATAACTTCTACAGCTCCATCTCTGAATTTAGTGAGGTATGACTGCATAGCTAGGTATATGTGGTAAGATACGATACCAAGATTTTGAGACTTGATGTTATTATGTCTACAACTTCTATAGCTCCACCACTGGATTCAGTGAGGTATGACCCCATAGCTAGGTATATATGGTGAGATATGATACCAAGATGTTAAAAAGGGTTTAAATGTTATTATGTCTACAACTTCTACAACTGCTCCACTGTATAAAGTGAGGTATGACCCCATAGCTAGGTATATGTGGTGAGATATGATACCAAGATGTTGAGACTTGGTTAATGTTATTATGTCTACAACTTCTACAACTGCTCCACTGTATAAAGTGAGGTATGACCCCATAGCTGAATATGTGGTAATAAAACCAAAAAATTTTGAGATTTTTTTGTATTAGTCTACAACTTCTAAACTCCCACTTATAAGTGAGGTAGACCCATCTGGGAAATTTGGGGTGGGATATATACCAAATGTTGAGTTTGGGTTGTTTTAATTCTAAAAATTCTAAAGCCCACTTTAAAGTGATTTTTGACCCCATAGCAGTAATTAAATTCCAAAGACTATGAAATGCTTTCTGCAACCTTGTTAAAGGGGTGGGGGGCCCCCCTGCGAAATTGAAAACCAAAATTTTCCTGAAAAAAAAAATCTCAAAAAATTTAAAGTAGTTAAACAATACAAATTTTGTGATTAGAACAAATCTCATTTCTTCTTTTTAAACTATGGAAAACATCCCCTTTGTACAAGTTTTAGCTATCATTAGCACGCCGAAACAAATAAAACCTAATTTTTTTATAATAATTATTGTTTTCGCAATAAAAAAACCTGTAAATTTTTTAAAAGGACTGAACTTCTCTCAATCAGATTTGATCCGCAGACCAGAAAAAAAGCATCATTAAAATGCCATGACAATGGATAACTTTGTTATAATGTAATCTCCTAATAGAAAACACGTGTAATGTTCTGTTAGTGGTTATTGTGGATATCTTGAGATGCTGAATACATCCCAGAAACCATGTACAACACGAGACTGGGGAAAAAGATTAGACAGCTGTTTTAGTATTGTTTAAGTTTAGGGGGCCACTTGAATTTATTTCTGAATTGTAAATTACAATCAGAACTAAACAAAAAAGTCAGTTGAGCTTTCAGTGGAGAAATATAAGCATTAACATAATGTGGAAGTCAAAATACTGTGTTTTATTAGGCTAGATGCACAGGGCAGAAATTCAAGGGACAAACTCAGATTTCGACAGCATTTTGTCAGTGGACGGTATGCTACAAACAGAATTAAATAGGGTAATAAATCAGTAGTCACATGCAATAATTATATGAAGTGTCTATCAATAAAAAATATAGATGGTCCAACAAGGCAGTTGATAGCAAGAACATGGTTGGCACTGACAGCATGAGTAAATTCAATCTAGAAGCATGATTACTAACCCTAACCTAAAACCCCCCCAATCTTAACAACATTCCATGCATCTGACCCTGAAAAAAACCCCAAAGCTAAACCCAAGCCCAATATACCTTGACACAGAAATCAGCTGTAAGACCCAGAGACTTCTTAGACAGAGCACAGCAAAAATCTAGAGAAACACAGAAACTAGTTTCTTAAGTTTTAAAAAACCACAGAAAAGGATAACCTGGTATTTGGAACTCTAGAACTGAATGAAAACACTTACAAGACAAAATGAAAACAATTACAGGACAAAATTTCAAGACAGAACAATCTTACAGAGCAAACACTTTAATCACACAGATTATCTAATCCAGCAAGATTTATAGAGAAACTATCAATCTTTCAATGCTCTCAAACAAGTTTAAAGGTGTGTGACCTGCTCTGAAAGTTGTTTGAAGTGGTGGCATAGATATGGAGAATTCCTGACATTCAAAACAATGATTAGCCCCATACAATACGTTTTCTATGCTGAATACAGGCAAAAACCACAAGAAAATAGCCCGGCACTCTTTTTTGGTGCGTTTCACTATTCCAACCAATGGGACACTTTAAATATAATATTTTACATACATTTTGATGCAAACAAATCATAAAATTCTGTTTATGTATAAAAAATCCAGCCTTAATCAGGTCCTGGTCTGCAATACATAATCTGCAACAGGTCTCTGTGCTGATCATGTTTCATTTATAACAGTGGTTTGGTTTTATGTGGCAGAAGGGCATTTGTGCCCCATCAAGCACCACAACCTATGTGATATTGCCAAGATAATAAATTAGGTGTAGAATTGTCTTTTCTTTCTACATCCTATCCAATTAGATGTCTCCGTCCAAATTAGGTGATTATAGCTGTTAACAGCTCAAGAGCTGAGAAAATACACACCACGCAGGTTGGTGGAGCATAAAATCTGATTTTAATCACAGCAAGTTACAGTTCGATATAACTTTGAATCACATGATTATCCTATCATTGGCTAATTGGCTATTTCTAGGCAGACTATTAGTGAGACCTCATAACGTCTCCTTATTTGAATCTACGCAATGTTGCTAGGAACTTCTGATAAAGAACATTCCTTTCTGTATCCTCCAGGAACTTTTTTGAAGGCCTCTTGGCTTCTCACGAGCAGTAGTTGTTCTCAGCAAAGCAGGATGAAAATATCTGATGAACTTTGATAAGGATATAATAATAATGGATGAAAAATGTAATAAAGAGCAGTTTAAACACAATATCTGATAAGCTAGATAAGGATATAATGATAGAACCAATTATAATGTTTTCCCTTAAATCACCAACTTGACAATACTGCTACCTCTGCAGTCTACACCTCCAATAGCTGCCCCAAAGTAATTATTTAAGATAAAATGGGACTTTAAGTTCCAAAAACCTACCTCTATGTAGTCATTACATTCTAAATCTAAGTCTTTGCTTTATTATTACTTAATATACACAATATACAAATACATTATAATTCTATCTTGAATATACATATATTTTTCTTTTACAGTCCAATGTGACTTTGATATACCCAAAAATATAAAAGAACAGCCTAAATTTCCTGTGTCATTTATAAACCAATTTAATCTAGCATTTTGGGAGTTTCACAGAAATCCCTGCATACTTGATTTCTATAGGTTTGGTCTAGAAATAAAATAAATGCACATGTTGCCTATGTGTCTGGATGAGAAAGATATTTATAGGAGGCTTTTGATAACAATACTCTTATATCAGAGGATTTAAGGTTTGGGGGAAATCTCTTACAAATGTAGGAAATATTGCTAGCAGACAGAAAGTGTTACTTTCCAGACTGCTGTGATTCATCTAAAGCAGAGTGAATCCTTTTGTGATCCGCTCAATAATGGGGCTTCTTATACACGGAGAATTGCAGTCTAGGAATGCTACGCTAGGCAGGAAGCCAGTGACGGTAAAAGAACAGAATATTGCTTATGCTGCACAGCAAGACACTAAACAGCTTAACATCTATGTGGTTAGTGAGCTCAAAATGAATCACTTCAACTGGATAAAAGATCAAATTATTTTTCACCAGCTAGACTTTTAGGCTGCCTAGCAAAGACAAAGCCTTTACCACAGAAGGTAATCTTCAGATACCTGCACAATGAGACTAAGCGAATATGAATGCAAATAGCACAGCCAATGCAATGAGAAGGTCAAGGAAAGACCCTCTGGAACCTGACATCATCCCACCACAGGATGTACGCTAAAGAAGTAATGCAATTATGGATTCAGCTCACATTCAATATTTCTCAGATGTAGATTTTATAAGTAAGGCTCTACGCAGCTTCACTTTGTCCTTACATCACTGTGCTGGGACAATTTACTCCTTCTAAAATAAAGATTCTCAAATGATAACACTGTCTATGATACAGTTATAGTGCTTCTGCCCTTCTCAGAGGCATAGCATTAATGTGATCACTCACTGGAGACAGGAGGGGGATCTATTATGTTACTTGCGTATTTTTGTGTAAAACCATGATAGGAAGCTGAGTACAAGTATACACTGCTCTTCACCTTTTAACTCCTGTACAGGGATCTGGTCTTTATTGCAGAGAACTTCCAGGTAACCACCCCAGCGACAGCTGATGACCAGGTGCAGTATCAGAGTAGCAAACGCGAAGCATAGTCCGACAGTCCATAAGTTGAGGCAGATAAAGTTTTGCTGTGGTCTAGGACAAGCCAAAGGTCAGGGCAGGCAGAAGACTGGTAGTGAGGTCAAGAAACAAGCCAAAGTGAAAACCAAGAATGAATATACCAGATGTTACTCAGAAACACCAGAAAACAATATCAAGGAACATGCACTGAGGTGGGAGGAGAGGTCTCATTAACCAGAGAGCTGTAACACATTGACCCTATAGTTTAAGGAGGACCAGTGCACATTCACCCTATAGCCATTCTGGAGCAGAGAAGGAAGACAGGACTGGTCAACAGGGTGAGTGCCAATGCAAGGTAGCCAGCCAGCTGCATGAAGCAAATAGAGAACCTACTGCATCAATGCCACTGGCAAATCATGAGCATCAAATTCCCAGAACCAAGTCAAGAACTTAATGGAGCCATAAGCTAGCATGTGCCATTTAGAATGTTGGTGTTTTCCTATGTGGCAGAGGCCCTCAGGCAACAAGGCTAGGATTCCCCCTACTATCTGTATACCCTCTTTAGCTATAAACCTTGCCATTTTAATCACACAAATTACCAGGTCACTTACTTCCACAGGTCAGTATTATATATTATTTCATCCCTAAGTCAGAGACTAATGAGCCAACCTTAAATAGCTTAATAGGCGCAATAATAATTTCAAATGTATAGAATATGGTGTGATATAATTATTTCATAATGGACTAGTTCAATCACCTGGTAGCGAGAAGTATATATTGTCCTTACTGTTCGACTGGTGCCCACTGTGCCAAGCTCCTGGTGAGTGAGTGCAAGGCATTATTGGCAGTACTGCTATCAGGGGTCTCAATAAAATTAAAAAATAAAAATAGGTCGCTAATAGGGTGCAAAATAGGAACTGATAATGTGTGGGGTGAGGCTGGATATGTCCTGGACAACATTGGCTAAAACATATACAGTTTAACTTACCAATTAACACATTACGATACTAAGGAGCAGAAAGTTAGCTCAATTGCATCAATGCTTTTCAAAGGCTTTTGTTGTATTCTGAGATTAGATAACTTGCTGCAGCAAGTTATCTCTTCCAAATAATCTTTGCTATAATTGTAACTGCATACCAACAAGCACATTGACTAGTTCTTTAACAACAACACCAAACAAAAAATCCACTTCATCAAATTTATTATCCTTATCATTAATTGTAAGAATGTTACCATTTAGCATAAATAGTTAAATACCACAAAATATAATGCTCATTGATTGAACATTTATCATATATTTATTACTTTATTTTATTTTCATCCTATACACTTGGCAAAACCTTTAGCTTTGTAGAATTTCTCATTTAACCTTTTTTTTAATTATTTTTACCTTTTTGCCCCTGAAAATATAAGGCACCATTATTTAAAAAACCAAAAGCATTCTGGGCTTGATTATGAAGTTGAAGGGGTTGTCTCACTACAATGATTGGGTTTTAATTAAAAGATCTTTAAAAAACAAGCAGCTTTGCAATATATGTTCATTACAAATGTTCCTACTGATTTGAGTTATCCCTGGTAGTAGTAGTGCATCAGCTCCTGAAATCCCTATAAGCAGCTGACCCGTTGACTTTATCTCAGTGGCTGTCAGTGCTGATGACTCATCTGTTTCTGAATTTCAGTTCAGAGCACAGAGCCCCTCCGCACAGTATGCTTCTGTAAAGGGGAAGGGGGGAGGCTCGGTTCGTGTCTGTGCTGCCGGA